>APFE030873958.1:178382-189168 GCA_000404065.3 Pinus taeda
ATACTACTAGCTGAATCAAACCATGATGGTAAAGGCTCCTGTACTGCTGTGCCGGGGTCTTCCTCTGCAACGTGGGCACCATCTTCTGAATGTTCTGAAAGAAGAAAACCGGGATGTTCATCATCCTCACTCGGGTGAAGTGCATCAAGAGGCGAATTTGATATGAGTGCACCAGTGAAAATCTGCCCTCACAAGTAAAATAATGCATAATGATCTTCACCATGGGAGCATACTCGCTTCTGAGAAACCTGAATGGAAACACACCTGCCATATGTCTCATGAATGGTGCCCGAACATAAGGCTCAAATAAAACAAAATCTAACATCTTGCGCTTATTCCACACCTCACCAACATTAGGTATCCCTGTAGCCTGTGAGATCACCTCGGGTGTCAATGTAAAGTTTACCCCTGCAAGGTTGACATGTCCGTCATGCAAGTGTAAAACAAAAAGGCGGGCCAACTCTCGGTGGTGCTGAATCCAAGAGATCCTCTCGCAAAATTCGTAGCAAGACATGTACTGGAAAAACATGATACTGCCATAGGACAAGCTTGTAACTCTATCAAAGAGGTGGGCTCCTCTCGCTTATGATGTCCACCCTTACCACCCTTACGAGGCTGCCTCTGTTCCTCAATTTCTGCTGCTGATGATTGGTCATCACTTTGCTCATAAGTTTCGGTTTCTGACATAGTTTAGGAGCAAAGTGGACAAACTGTACTGCTCTTTCTACCTGTAAAAAGTGTTGAATTCTATGCTCAAGAGATTTGATGAATTAAAGGAGGCTTGAGCAATTTCGAAATGAGTTGGGGGAAGACAGCTTGACAGGTTGCGCAGCACGCCCAACAAGTCGCGCCCCTCTTGACGTGTCACGCCCATTGCCAAATTCCTCTATGGGAGACCCTTTGACAGGTCGCACACCTCCCAACAAGTCGCGCACCTAGTTTGACAAGTCGCGCACTTGTCCTGAGCCCGATTTCAACCAGTTTTGCCTCAATTCACTTGGAAGTTCACCCAATCTCTCTTGCAAGGGTTTTGAATATACAATGAGAGTGCAAGGAGGGAGTTTGGGCCTTTGTAGGTTTCATTTGAAAAAATTTCATGCTCAAACCCACTTTCTAATGTTTTTTTCATGACACTTTTAAACTTCGTATGTTGTTGTCTCTTTGGTTTCCTTTTGTTCTGAAATTGACTGATTTAATGCTTTTGCTTGATTCTTTTTGCAGGTAGATCATCTGAGGGACCTTGGCAAGGGGACCAGGGTTGCATTTTGTTCACTGAAGACTTTCAAAATTTTATCACTTTTTACAAATAAATGAAAAATGACCTTGGCTTTAAAAACGGGGTTTTTAAATCCAAGGTGAAGATTAACTGTACCAGATAAAAATTTAGAAGAAACACCTTTACAATCATCCCTCTGGCTTACTGAACACTCATTGACTTTCAAACACATGACCTTGTAAACATTTTGACCAAAACCCTAGACCTAGGAAATTGACCTCAAGAGAAGAACAAGACAAGCTTGGAAAGAGCTTTAATGACTGAAATCGACTTAAACCAGCAATGCCAGAGGGGGTATAAACACATCAGCTCCTCCATCAGGGTTATGGCATGCCTAACGGGATGCAAAAAATTGACACTGATGAGACACCTACCTATGCAAAATGCAAAGAGTTTTGATCGTTGATGGAGGGCTCAAGACCAACTCGAACAGTAGCTATGAGCACTATGATCCAGGATGAGCCTTTTACCTTTGAATAAGTTATGAAAGAACACGTTTGGAAGGATGCCATGTTCAAAGAATATGAATCGATTATGAAGAATAATGTATGGGATGTTGTGTCAAGACTTAAGGAAAATGTCTATCGTAACTTCAAAATAAATATATAAGATCAAGCATAGAGTTGATGGAAGCATTAAGAAGTACAAATCAAGGTTTGTGGCTTGAGGTTTCTCCCAGAAAGAGGGAGAAGACTATGACAATATATTTGCTCCCATTGCCTACTACACTATTATTAGATCAATTGTTGCCCTTGCTACTAGTCAAGTATGGACTCTTCAACAGATGGATGTAAATATGACATTTCTTCATGGCATACTACAAGAAGAAGTATATGTTGAGCAGCCTAAGGGATTTGAAGTGAAGGACATGAAGACTCGTGTTTGCAGGTTGAAGAAAACACTATATGGTTTGAAGCAATCCCACAGAGCCCGATATGCCTATATCGAAAGTTAATTGGTGAAGCTTGGATTCACAAGAAGAAGTGTTGATTTGAACCTCTACTTCAAAGTGTTCTAAGGTATCCCTTTGATTTTAGTTTTATGTGTTGATGATCTATTCTTGATAGGTAGTGAGTCCTTGATGCTCGAGTGTAAGAGGGAGTTGGCCTCTGAGTTTGAAATGAGTGATCTTGGTATGATGCATTACTTCGTGGGAGTAGAGGTTTTGTAGACACCTGGAGAGATTTTTCCATTCTTAATGAAAATATGTTGTGAAGTTATTGGAAAGATTTGGAATGAAAAAATTCAAAGCCTTGACCACCCCAATGGAGATAAACTTCAAGAAGTTATGTGGAGACGTTGTTGGAACTGACTTGGCAGACCCTTTCGAGTAGTGACAATTGACTGGGGCATTACTGTTCCTTGTGGACACTCGTCTGTACATATGCTTTGCAGTGAACACTTTAAGTCAATTCATGACCGAGCCCCTCCATGCATATTGGGTTGTTTCCAAACACGTACTGAGATATTTTCATGGGACAATTAATCTTGGTCGAATATATACTGTTGGAGATGTACAAATTCATCATTACACTGATGTTGACTGGACTAGAAATGTTATTGATAGGAAAATCACATCAAGGTGCTACTTTAGTCTGGGGTCTGCGATGATATATTGGATGAGCGGGAAACAAAATTTGTGGCTTTAAGCATGATCGAGGCAGAGTACATTGCTACTAGCATGGCTTGTTGCGAGGTAGTTTGGTTGAGAAAGCTCTTTGGAGAGCTATTTGAGCAGATTCTGGATACGACAATCATATACCGTGACAACAAGAGTGGGATTCGACTGGCAGAGAATCCCATATTTCATGACAAGTCTAAGCATATTGAGATAAGGTATCACTGCATTCGAAACATGTTGTAGAGAGGAGTTGTGAGACTCCATCACATTTTGACTGATGAGCAGATAACAAATACACTTACCAAGGATTTTTTGAAAGGGAACTTCTAGGTCTTTAGAGAGAAGCTTGGACTAATGGATGTGACCCTCCCAGGTAAGGGTCCCAGCTGATCAAAGACACTGAGCTATGATATTCACCCTTGTATGAGCTCTCAGGGTGAGGAATTGAGCCTTAGAGCTCCTGGGGTTGAGGGAACTCTGGATAGTATTAATGGAGTACAACCTAGTTGGCATCTAGTTTCCCGCTCATCTGGACAATGGGTGTCGACTGCTTGAGTTAGGCATGATTCTTACCATATATGGTAAGTGGAATCCCACTCAAGTTAGAGATGCAGGTGTTCTACCATTGAATCTTAAGGGTCAAGTTGGGAAGATCAAAAGGCAATAGGATAGGCGTGATCCTTACCATTTATGGTAAGTGGTATCCGTCCTGTTGTCATCACACAGTGGGATAGGTGTGATCCTTACCTCATAGGATAAGTGACATCCCTCCTATTGTCTATGGATTCTAAGTGGTAATAGAGGCCCGATGATGATGATTCTGGATGGTAGCAGAGGCTTCCCGACGATGATGATTATGGGTGGTAGTAAAGGCTCCCCGATGGATAGAAGGTGGTAGCTTGAGCTACCCTATGATGTCAAGTTCTTCTTCTTTTATATTTGAGAGTGTTCAAGAGAGATGAACATAGATGATTTGATGTGAAAATTCCTAAACCAAAATTCCTACTGCAACAACTGATGATATTTCTCCTATTTGCTAAATTCCTTCAAACAAATTACTTGCAGTTTCCTACAACAAATATCGAAATACATGCACTGCAACCTTCACCTAATTAAATATTATGTGGAAATAAGAGACTAAGCAAGAAATAAAATACAACACAATAACACCGTTATTTTTGGACAAATGTCCCCAGAAAAACCCAATGCGGGAAAATCGATGCAACAATTATGAGGGTTTATTATTATTAAGCAGTAGAAAATTCTGAATACATCTCTGAACACCTCAAGGGTTATTCAGTTACAGAGAGATAAATACTGGCAGAAATATTTGTGAAATTACCTCACACAATCACTGAGAAAAATCTCAGCTGATCCGGTTACTGGATGAGGTTCCTCTGGCAGGCCCTGCGTTGTCTCAGTGCAGTGTTCATGCAATCCCCGCCTCATCCCCTCTATACACTACATCACCTAGCCATCTGATCGATTTACTGCCCAGAGTCACTGCTCTCAGCCTCTTGGTCTCACACCCTGGCTCCTAGCTTCTGAAATTGACTCTACTGCAAAATTTCAGACTCCCTCTCACCCTCTACACTGCGTCCGTGTGGCCCCGCATCAGCCTCTACATGAGAGATGCTGGATCACTCTATGCCTCTCTCTGTTGATGATTCTACGACTAAGAAAATATCTCTCTTTGCTATATCTACCCCTTAACTGCAAGAAATGTACTCAATCATAACTTCCTCCTGAGAACTTCTCACTTCAGAAATTCGATCTCTTGATCTCTCTATGTGTTTTCCAAATGACCCTCAAGCTTCCTCAAATAATCTTCTCGTTGACATTCAACGACCCATATTAAAAGATAATCAATGGCTAATATCGTTTTAGCTTGATCACCATCTTATTCTAGAAGTTACACCCACAATTAGATAATACCCATTAATATTTTTAATTTCCTAAGTTTAGACTTAGGGGCCCATTAAAAAATATTAATTATTTTAATAAAATTGTTTCTGGGTGGAATTTCCCAAAACACTTTTTGGGTTATTTGGAATACATGTGCCCAAGCCTCCCTGCAGAATTTTAGGCCTAGAGCACATTCGATGCTACCCCAAATCAACAGTTGAGACGAGTAGAGATGAGTAGTGACGACACTTGACTTCATGATTAAGAGATATTTGAGATGGGACATATTTGGCAATTGATAATTTCTCCCTAGCAATGAGAGGGAGTGTTAATTTGGAATCTCGGGGACAAATTCCCTCCTCTGGACAATCTTCCTCATCAAGAAAGACCCCTCCTAGCCTTTGGAAGAATTTAATTTGGTTAAGGAAAATAGTATTTTTAAGGAGGAAATTCACATGATCTTCAACCACACTCATTGTCACTAGGTCTCTGTGGTTGTGATCTTGACCTAAATTCTGTTGATCGTTGACCGCAGACTTCAAATATTTTGGCTTGCATCAGATTTGTCTACAGGGATCATATATTGGATATTATTTGGTTGGCTTTGACATTGAATTTGACTCTTGATTGGTGAATTAGAACATTGTACTGCCTTTGCTAAACATTTTATGACAAATTCTTTGGAGGCATCTCTGTTTTACTCTACACCCAATCAAAACTACCACCTCACTTTTTTCTAGCCAATGACAAGCTTCTTTTGCCTTGTGGGGAAAATCCTAGCGAGGTTTGAAGTAGGAGATGTATAGGTGGGATGACTACTACAAAAGCCTTTCTTTATTCCCATTTCTGGTTCATTGATGACATGCTTAAGCATATGTCACTTGGAGACATTCTTTATAACAAATTGTAAGGAAAAAAAATATTTAAAACGCCTTTTTCACTAGAAAACAACATTTAAATACCAAATAAATAAGTAAAAATGTACTTATTGAAAATCAACCTATAAAAAATATACACATAAATATTATAGAAATCAAAACATTTAATTAAACTACTATATATAAATATGATCTAAAAAATAATAATTTATTAGTAAATATATTCTCATTAATAATTTTATTTAATTAAAAAAATAAAATAAACAATATCACTTAAAACTTTCTTTACATAAATAATAAAACTTGCTTTACATAATTAATAATGTCAATCATTTATAAGTCAATTACTGACGACCACATATAAATAGCATTAATAATATTTATTAATTATTAAAATATCAATTTCTCATTTCTATTAAACAAAAATTATTTCTATACTAAATTTTAAAAAATATCTAATAAGAATATAAATATAAACGTACCACTCCAAAAAATAAAATAATTTACAACAAAAAAGATTTAAACTAACATTTTGGACGAACATGATCGAACAGATTCTAATTTTATCATTTCTGATTCACATGTAATGAATTGACACTATGACATCAAAACCATGCATCTTTCCAGAATTACTTAAATATCTTTTTATATAGTTTATTTGAAACAATATATCTTTTTGTAATTTCTCATTTTTTTAAAGTGAACTTTAATGTGAGATCTCTAAAACCATATACCATTTATAAGGTGAACTTTAGTGTAAATAGTAAGCCACTATGATTCAATTGGAAGAGTGGAACCGCTTTTGGAAGAACGAAACCGCCTTTTCCACACTAGCTTTTTGAGAAATCAATTTTCCATAATCTTGAACCGCCTTTTCCACGCTATGCTTTTGTGAAATCAAATTTCAAGAATCTTGATGGTCGAGGATTCCTAAAACATGACCGTTGTCTAAAGAAAAGATCGAGAGAGAAAAGATGGCATGGCGTTATATATATATATACACAGAGAGAGTGCAATTAACGTTGATTCTGTGCCGTCTGTTTTTCTTGATCTCCTCTGTTTTTTGTTAATTTTTTTTTTAATGTTTGTGCAGCCTGTGTTGTTGTTATTGTTGTTTTTACATGTGGTTGGTGTGAAATTAACCACCTGGGGCGAGCGCAGAACAGAGGAAAACTTTTCTGAAACAGAGGATTTCGATGAAACAAATTGGCCAACGCAATCTCCATTCCTTTTTTGAATGGATAGATGAGGTGTGGGAGATCTGCGCTTTAATTTAGTCATATTAATGGTTATTCTTTAATGTTTTTGGGTTTGGTTTCAGCAATTCATTTGTTATTTGTAAATGTTTCTGCACTAATAGTTCTTTGTTTGTTTTTAATTTCTTGATTTCAGGTTCAAGAGCAGAGCACTTAGGGTGCAAAGCGCTGAGTGAACTACAGAGCCAGATTTTCAAGGTACCGTGGAGTTTGTCGATTTGATTTCTTTGTGAACAACAATTGATTTATTTGTGAACAACAATTGACTAATTATTTTCAAAATTGCTAAGGTGCTTTGTTTGTTCATTTCTTGCTTTCAACGACTTTGCTGAGTATACAATGTGGAGAGCATCGTGTGCAAAGGATCGGGTGTGCACTGTTGCTCTGGAGCAATATCTTTGTCAGGTACCTTCCGAAGACTTCAATTATCCATCTGGCTATTAGATTTAGAATTTTTGTTGAATCTCAAAAAAGCAACGACTCTTTTAAATTTCTGGTTAAATGAACATTAGATTCGGAATTTGTGTTGCACTTAAAAAAAGCAGCTACTCTTTTAAACTTTTGGTTAAGTGAATATAGAGGAACGGGGATAAAGATTAGGTATCATGATGTGAATTTTTACTGAAATCAATTAATAAATCAGGTTTAAGTTTATTGTGTGATTCTTTTCTAAATAATTAGACTCCAAAGAGATTTACAGGTTCCCTGAACAAACATTAAACTGGGTTAGTTGTTTTGAAATTCAAGAAACCCGGGTATCCACATTCCCAAATAAAATAAAATTCATTTCTATAGATCTGGGTAGGGCTATTTATCTGGAGGTAGGAGCGCGAGAAACACTTAGAAATTGTTTCTTGTCATAGACTCAGTTTCGCTACTCATGAGATCGTTTGGGTTATTTGTTGCACTGATTATGGAATCGGAATCATAATCGTGGAACTCTGTAGGTCCCGAGGTTTTGTCTTTACGCCCAAACTCCTTACTACTCCCATCCCTGCGGCAATCGAAATCATAATCGTGGAACTCTGTAGGTCCCGAGGTTTTGTCTTTACGCCCAAACTCCTTACTACTCCCATCCCCGCGGCAATCGGAATCATAATCGTGGAACTCTGTAGGTCCCGAGGTTTTGTCTTTAGGCCCAAACTCCTTACTACTCCCATCCCCGCGGCAATCGGAATCATAATCGTGGAACTCTGTAGGTCCCGAGGTTTTGTCTTTAGGCCCAAACTCCTTACTACTCCCATCCCCGCGGCAATCGGAATCATAATCGTGGAACTCTGTAGGTCCCGAGGTTTTGTCTTTACGCCCAAACTCCTTACACTCCCATCCCCACGGCAATTACCCGAGCACCAAAACAGAGAGTTAAGAGTCCAATTAGAGAGAAGTTCCGCAAGGCCAGTGGAGCGCACTAAGGTGTAGTTAACGGAATAACCTGCCCTAATCATAAGGTAAACATACCTCCACCCATTGATCTTATTGAACCTGCAGTAGAAGTTGATCCAATCGAGCAGTTGACCGCCATCGTTAACCCTTTTACCTTTGACCCGGCATTAGATCATAATAACTAGGTTCTCTCTTTTCTTATAACGAAATGAAGGGAAGGAACACACCCATCGGAACAAGCACTTCCGAAAGCTCTGTTGGTTAAATTACTACTTTTGGTTGGTTCTTAGTCAATTGGATTTGGATCTTTATTTGTATGTAAATAGCTCCAGAACCATAACTTCAACCGGATCAATTGGATAAGGAACTGCGTGAAGGGAATAGTTAATTATGGATTCCGATTCACTGCATTATGGGGGCGAAGATTTGTCAGAATCGGGAATTGTTTAGTATATTTCAGCATGGTATTAGATGTAATTTAAAGAAGCACATCAATTTTATTTTCTTTTAATCGAATCTTTATTTATTTATTTATGTATTTAAAGAAGTATCTGAATTTCAGTTTTTTTCACTGGAACGGAGGGTTGAGGGTTTTTGGGTAGAGGTAGATATGATGATTTTAGACATTTATTCAGTCAAAGCATTGGTTTTTTAACCATTGATTTTTTGGTTTTGTTCACTTTTCCAGATCTCTGTATATTTATTATGTAGCAGAAATTCTTGTTTCTCTTAATTGACTACCCCAGGCCTTCTCTATACAGTTCTCTTAGTGGTTTTGCTCTTAGCGTTATTGAACTTTAGGTTCGTCCTTAAACTTTGTAGGTGGTAGGATTAAAAAACTTATATGGAGTTCAGTTTTTTTGTCTGTCCATTAGGCTTGTATTTGTTGGACATTTTTGTATGTCGAAGCGGTGGTTAAATTTACAACCAATTATCTCTAGTTTTGTTTCCTTTCCCAAATCCTTGTTCATTTATGCAGTGGAGATTCATGTTTCTCCTATTTGAATACCTCAACCTCTATAAAGCGCTGTGTAAGAGCATTTTCCTTGCGTACTAGTGAACTTCAACTTCAGGACTGCCATTAGATTTGCTAGGTAGTAGGATTCTGCCATTACATAAAGAAAAAATTATGTGTAACTGAGTTTGTGGTCGGTCCATCGGGTTTCTATCTCTTCAACTCTAAGTTCATATGATTTATGAAATATGGACGGTGTGCTGAGTGGGATCAACTTATATATCACTCGTATTTAATAGATCAAAGTTTGAATAAATAAATAAAATATTTAGATTGGTTTAAATTAAACTAAACTTAGTCAAATATTATGAATTAATAGAGCATTTTCCTTGCGTACTAGTGAACTTCAACTTCAGGACTGCCATTAGATTTGCTAGGTAGTAGGATTCTGCCATTACATAAAGAAAAAATTATGTGTAACTGAGTTTGTGGTCGGTCCATCGGGTTTCTATCTCTTCAACTCTAAGTTCATATGATTTATGAAATATGGACGGTGTGCTGAGTGGGATCAACTTATATATCACTCGTATTTAATAGATCAAAGTTTGAATAAATAAATAAAATATTTAGATTGGTTTAAATTAAACTAAACTTAGTCAAATATTATGAATTAATAGACTCTCGTTTATTGACTTGGAATGTAGGGTCGTACTCTAGCCAGTGTCGGTAAACACGGTACATTAGAAAGTATGAAAATCGACTCACTTGGTTCGATGGTAGGAAGGTCTATTTCGCTAGCGATGAAAATTAAACCCACAACCAACGTTAAATGCTAAGAGGTCTACCGGTTCTGTGCTCTCACCAAAACATAGTCGGTTTCTTTTATTTGATGTGGACTGTGGGGCCAGGTCACCACTTACACCTTTTCCCTATGAGGAAAATATGCCTTTACTCCCAATCACACGTGGAGGGTGGATCCACGTAACACAAATATCAACTAACTACCTGATGTGGATAGTGGAACCTCGTCACCAATTACGCCGGTTCAAAGTCTTTTCTTTTCTTTTTCAGCGAGGAAAGTATGCCTTTATTCCCAATCCCACCTGGATGGTGGATCCACGTGACATATCAATTGACGCATTGAGATATAATCATGAATTCAATGTGGCCATGCGTTTATTGTGCTTGATACTTGTAATAATTAAATAATCTTATCATCTAGTTAAAAATTCCTGAATTTAGTATTACGAATAAACAAAACCAAATGAGTATATATAATAAATAAAATGCAGGTAGGTCTACTCAGAGAGACCCAACCTCTCACTTGAATTGAACTCTGACTTCTCAATAGCAAGGTGCTTTAGCAACATAACCTCGACTAATTAAACTAATTATTATTGTTATTAATCAATGCATTGATATGAATTTTTCCAAAAAATAATTAGAATTATAAATATGATATGGCCAAGAATTCACTTGACTCTAATAATTGTAATAATGAATCAATTTATT
>APFE030873958.1:191566-207206 GCA_000404065.3 Pinus taeda
GGGGGGGGGGGGGGGGGGGGGGCGATTCCTGCAACACTGATCGAAAGTGATCTAGCCTTGAAAATTGGCAGAGAGGCTAAGGAACATTAGTTTTAAAGAACCCATAAACCATTTGGTGAAATTTCACTCGGATTGTATTTTATGAAAATAATTAATATTTTTAATGGAGTTCCTAAGTCTAAACTTAGGGAAATTAAAATATTAATGGGTATCAATCAAATATGGGTGAGAATGATCTAGAAGGTGGATCAAGTCATGTTTTAATCTTAACCATTGATTAGAGACTAAATGTTGGCTGTTGAAGACTCAACAAGAAAAGTATAAAATGGAGGCTTGGGGTTCATTTGGAAACACACACAATGAGAGAGAATTGATCTAGAGTTTGATTTCTGTGGCTAGGAAGCTGAGAATTCGAATTAAGTGATCATTCTGTAGTAGAGGGGTAGTGAGAATCCGGGAGAAGGAATTTCCAGAGAATACTAATAGAGAGGCGGAGAGAGCTTGCAGAGAGGCAACAAAGTAGCGGGGAGAGTTGACGCAGAAAAGTTGCCTGTTACGCAGAATCCAGAACTATCAGAACAGCTGAAACTGCGGGAATTGCTAGAACAGCTGGGACAGCTGATGCAGAGGCACCATAGTAGCTGAGAAAACTGATGCAGAAAAGCTGCCTGTCACGCAGAATCCAGAACTGTTGGAACAATTGAAACTGTCGGGAACTGTCGGAACTGCCGAGAGCTACCGAAACAGCCGAGAGAGCTGACGCAGAGGGCAGAGAAGGTGACGCAGGGTAGACGTAGAGCCAACACAGAAATAGCTGAGGTTAGCCAGCCTTGTGCCGGATCAACCGAAATTTTGCCGGGTGAAGTGAGGTAAAACTCACTCAGATTTTTTTCCAGTATTTTCTCTGTAAAGGATTGCTAGATAAGCATCCTAAATTGTATTAAGATATTTCTCCTACATAATAATAAACCCTTAGAACTGTTGCAGCGATTTTTCCACATTGGGTTTTTGCGGGGATTATTGTGTCCAAAAATAAGTGTGTCCTATGTATGTTGTTCTTTGCTCTGTTTTCTATTTCAGGAGATCAAATATTTAATTAGTGTAGCGTGCAGAAGTAATCTGCTTCAATATTCAGACAAATAACTTGATGAATGTAATTTAAAAATCAAGTCGGTGAAGTAGATTCAATTTTGCTGCTGTAGGGGTTCCTTCGAGTGTAGGAATTTTCACATTTCTTGACTTTCCTTTTGAGTAGTTGCTTGATTTATCATTACCGACATATGGTGTTTTATGGAATTTATACTTTTGTTCAATAATTATTGCTACATGTCTAGCTTCTTCAATGTATTTAGGTTTATATAGATTTTATTCTTCTCGAATATACTCTTTAAGCCCACATATATACATTTTTAGTAGTTTTTCATTGGAGAAGCCCCTTTGTCTTATAGCTAATACTTCCCACTCCTGGGTGTATTCGCTTACAAATCCTTTTTGTTTGAGGTGAATGAATTTTTTGTAAACATTGTCTTCTCCCTCGTCATGGAACCTTTTGAGTAGAACTTCCACAAAATTTTTCCAATTGAACAAACGAGCCTCACATCTGTTGGATCATCATAGGAACCAAATGTATGCTTCAGCTTCTAGGTTGTTGGATGCGGCCACGATATTCTCTTGTTCTCCTATTGGTGGGTTTGCCCCAAAATGGGCATCCATTTTATTTACCCACACAATGGCACCTCTATGTTCCTTACCATTGTACTTAGGTAATTGCCTTTTAATTTTAGTAGTCTCTTTCGTGAAACTTTGCATAGTACTGACTTCTTCAAAACTGTGTATGCAGTATTTGTGGGACTTCGTGCATCGACGGAAATTCATGACTAGTAAAAACTTCAACTTCTGGAGTCTTAGGACTTTGTGGCAATTTTTGAGTGCTTAAGGGATTAAAAGATGGATTGAGCCCACCCATTAATTGACTCATCATGTTCTCTATTTTTTTGATATTATTTGCCATTTGGTCTTGAGTACTAATTATCCTATCTTGGCCTTTTCCAAATTTATCCTGCTTCTTTTCAACATTATCAAGGTGCTGGAGTATTCTATCGAGTTCCACCTGAAATTTCCTTGAATTTGCATTGTCATTGCTACTCCCCATTTTGTTCTTCTTTTTCTTAGTAGACCCAATTTTTGTTTGTTTTTTTTAAATCATATTATATATATATATATATATATAATATATATAATATATATATGTCTTTTTTAAACAATTAAATTAATATAATTATATACTAAAATCAATTTATAATATATAATATATGTAACTATATAATATATAAGATTATCGTTTATTTTGAAGACGTGATTCGAGAGTTCACCATTTGACGGGAGTTACACTATTTTGACTGCGGTAAAAACAAAACGGTGGACATAATTGCTACCAAAGTTTGTTGGTTTGTCAGCCAGAAACGAGTGCAATCTAGATGAAGGTGACGGCGGGTTGTCGTGGTTGTGGAGAGTGGCTGCGTGCGATGGTAGGAACAATAGAGCAGGGTGCGGATCGATAACAGATAGGGAGTAGTAGACGCCTGGTCGAGACAAGGTTGTTGGGTGATAGCGATTGGAGGATCGTGGGCGTCGCTGAGCGCTTTACGTCTGACACGGATCGAGAGTAGCGAGCAACACGAAACGGTGGTGGCAGTGTTACCTTGGTCGTGGAGTGTGGACATGGAGTTGTGCAATGGATAGGAATCAATAGACAGGGAAAGGAGGTCGAGCGTCGAAAGGGATGGATGGGTGAGTGAACAATGAGCCTTCCACGATGTGTGAAACGAACACAGGGAGGATTCGATGGCTCTGATACCACTGGAACAAATAAACCCTTGTTCTCTGGATTTTGCCAATTGCAAACACATTTATGTGCATAACAATATATATTTTGTTATTCAATATTCAGATGATGGTTTACAAGTCCTTGGGCGGTTCACCTTTATAGGAGTTGACTGGCTACAAGGACTAAAGAACATGCCTTTTGACATAAGTGCCCTTTTATAATTAATGGGCAACTTAATTTAATTAAAATTTTTAATTATTATATTATGAATTTATTAGTAGTTATTTAATAAATATATATATATCTATTATCTATAAATATATATATAATTATGAATATTTATTCATAACACAAATCTCATCAAAATTCATATGGAGAAAAAAGAATTTCATATTCCATTCAAAATTCAACAGACTTAACAGTTTTAGGATTAATGGGACTGTGGCATTTCATTGGATTATATCATGTACGGGGGCATATGATTAGCATTTAATCAAGAACATTGAGCCCTATATATACTCCAGTCTTAGTGTTGTTGATTGTGGAACTTCTTTCACATGGCCTTAGCAAAAATGTACCCTTCACTCAAGTCAAAATCATTGATCAGGCATGTTAAGCTTTCTCTACCATATTAGAAGGCATGGATTAGTCTTGTTACCGCTCAAACTAGCAGGGGGCCTAAAAGGAACTCCTAAAGGTACAACTGCTAAATCAAGGGCAACAGTGGAGACCTAGCCCACTATCATGTCAGCTAAGACTCTCTACTCTTTACAGATTTTCAGCGATGGGAGAAGACCCGGTATATAAAATGTCACTTGTGAAGGATGAATCAACAAATGGATGTGAAGTGACCTCAATGATCCTTTCCCTAGAAGAAGATTAAGAATGGAGCTTGCTTGCTCTTTAAGCAAGGTACAAAGCTTTCTAGGAGAAGGAGGTGAGGTTTTAAGGGCTAGGTTAATGGACTATGACTTGTAAAGGAGTTTCACAATCCCTAAAATCCTTGCAAAAGTTGGATTCCCGAGTTGTCTTGGAAGAATTGTCTTTGATGGGAAATGGGACCACACGGGAAAAAGTGGACCCAAGCTAGGTTAACGGAAGGGAATTTAGCAACCAATGATGATCCTAACCTAAACAAGGGGAAAGGATCAAAACAAGAGTTTCCACTTAAAGGTGCCAAATTGATCCTATGAGGTACTAGCCTAGGGAACACCGAGGCAAAGGTTGGTCTCAGGACTAGGGCTCGGGATATCTCGAATTCCCACCGTCAGAATTTCTTCAAATTTGGAGGTGACCTTGAGGACACACCTACGCAATAGTGCCAGGAGATCAAACTTTTTCTATGGCTACTTTGTCGGGAAAATGATGCCCTAGGTGGCCCAATGTGGCTAGATCTAGAAAAAGGGGGAAAAGTGAAGAAAAAGAGGTGTTAAGGTGATCACCTTAGGATTCAAGAAGAATTATGAGTGTGGATCTCGATTCTAGCTTAAGGAGGCTTTAAGGGCAACTTCGTTTCACATTAGGGCAAAAAGGAGAGTGTCCTTAAAGTGTTTATACTTCGTTTGCAAATCAAGATGGCTTATCAAGATAAATTTGATCTCTAGGAAAATTCGTTCAACAAACATGGCCCATACATAGAGATATGCTATATAGAAACATAATTCCACAATGAATCAGTAAATGCATGTAGCAATTAGCCCAAAATAACTAAAATCCCATGATCAATGTATGTGTCAAAGTGAAATAAAATGACATCAAAATTGTACCTATATGTAAGAGAATATATCCAACCATCAATACATTTGCCAATTAAGAAGCTCCAAGGTAAAAAATGCAATCCAAACATCAAAATTCATCCATGCTCCAATTTCGTCCACCAAGAAGGAAATGTGAAACTCTCAAGAGAGAGAATGATCCAATCCAAGTGATGATACAAAATGAATTCATGTTGCTCCTATTTATACACTCATTAGGAGTTCGAATTACCTACTTGGGCCTACATTGGCCCCAAAATAAAATAATGTGCAAAGTAACTAACGTTTGGTGAAAAGCCCACCAAAATAGCTCATAAATAAAATAATAAGTCTCTCAAGAGGTCAAATGATAAACAATGCATGTCGTAGGGTCCTCCAAGAGGCCTGATGAAGTCCATAAGTGCCAAAATTATGAATTGGACTTCCAAAAGTAATGGACAAGGGGTTGGCCCCTTGTTCTCCACATAACAAACGTGTGGTGCTCGCCATGGCTGTGAGGGCACACAAGTGACTTCATGGGTCTCTAAGTAAGTCGAAGAAGCTTGTAGACCATCTATAAGGGCTCAGATGATGGTGTAAGTGATGCCACAACAACATACAAGTCCTGGGTCATTTGCCAAGTGCATAGTATCACTGTGAGGCTGGTTGGGCAAAGGTGAACTAGGTGCATCTTCCTCGTCCAATAGGTGAATGTTGCGCAATCTCTGAACATCTCTGGGGATCCATGGAGTGTTGTTTACCGCTATGGAGGCCCATGGCTCTCAACACACACCCTACATGTGCCAATGTAGCCCTCTGGAGGGTCAGCACCCCATATAGGGAGACCAAACCTAAGATGGAAACCACCTGCAATCTTGTGTAAGATTCAATGCGTTCCCTAGCCTTCCAGTACAACAAGTCATCAAGTAAATTGAGTAAAAGAGCTTACAAATCGTGGACAACAGGTGGGGACTTCATAATGGCATGCCCTTCCATAATGGGCTTTGGCATGTGCTACTTGTCTCCAAGCTCCAAATGGGGTTAACTAAGTATCCCATTAGGTGGTTTCTACTTCTAAAGGGGATAATATGTCTAAGGTACATCCTTTAAAAGGTGGTGGCATGTGATAAAGAGATGAATGTAGTAGGGAATGAAAAGGGGTAGCCCTGGGCCCCATGCTGGGGTACAAGGGAAGCTAATAAAGGGAAGCCCACACTTGGGTATATAATGTATAGGAGGGAGCAATCGTGGTACATGATGTGCTCCAACATTGGTTTTTCCACCCTTCTTTATATGCCTTTTTCTTTTTATGATTTTTCTTTGGTTAACGGCTTGGGGCTCAAGGAGTAGCAGCATGATGTGTGAGATATAGTAATGGATACCCCCTTTGAGGTAGGGCGGTTCATTGCCCATCGGGGATTGGGACAATAATAGGTTCCTAAATGATAAAGGAGGCTCATCCAAGGCCTATAGAAACTAGGGTGATGGCCATGACGATGGGGTAGAGTTCATGTATTGGCTTTTGTTCACGTGCTAAATGTGTTTGTCTCGACTATCTTTTGCATTTTGTGGTTCATCTCGCTGTTGAATGTGGCCAATTATGCCTTTACTTTTCTTTTCAGTTGCATCAACTTTCGGGGCATCATTCCAGGCCCGACCCAAGGTGTGGTCAAGGGGAAGGGGAAGTCTAACCCTACGTGGACCCAGTTGAGGAATGTGGACCCATGTGGGAGGAATAATGAATGGGGTTATAATGACTGGAAGGGGAGTAATATATATGGATGAGGGAGTGGGACCACGCAACCAAAATTGGGGTTTCCCATGTAATACAATCCCTAAAGCCCAAGGGTCAGTAAAAGAGATTCGACAGGACTAGGGTCCAAGGTTAACATCCAAAAGGGGTGTAGGGGACAATAGCACATACCTAGGCTATTCTTTCTGCCGAATCCCCCCACTAATCCATGCCCAAAAGTGCGCATGATAAGAAAACTACAATACTCAATTACCAAATGAAAAGGCATACCTTTAGGTTCAGGAGACCCAACTTCAAACATATGATCATGGCAGATGGGTGAGGGACCACATGGCTAGATCAGGTGGCAGAGAAATGGCACAACGAGCTAGTTGGTCATTGCAAGGGGTTGCTGGCTACCGGCTGAGGACCATCTTGGAGAAAAATCTTCTGTTAGGGATGTCACCCACAAAATGGTGGGTAACAAGGCCATTTGATCAAAATTGGGCAACGTTGAGTAATATCCCTAGAGAATCGAAGTAGAGGCAAAGGCTAGACAAAAGAATAGGAATCTAGATTCTAGATGGTTGATGGTAGAATAATTAATCATTGATGTACAATGGATGCCATATCTATCTCGATTTATGTAAAAATGTGCATGTTTTCATGTCTTCTACAACTAATTTGGTATTTTGGATGTTTTTTTGAATATAAATGCAAAAAAATATAATATATATATATATAATAGACGCTTCCGTGACGTTTTGCTTCCTAGATTTTTGGGAAATGACGCTTCTGCAGATCCACTTCCAAAATACGTTCCTGCTTCGTGCAACATTGCTCATACCCCCATCAACGTCTATATACATTACATTTTACAATTTACATCAAAATATTTATTAAAATCCCGGCCAGTGGGAAATGTTAATAATTAAAATTAGACAATTAGAATTAAACCAAATTCTGCAAGACTTTAGATATGATCTAGTATGACATTATACATTGATGGTATATTCTAGGGCTCACCTAAGACATCACCATTGAGCCCCATTCTAGCTTTGGGGTATACTTCGGAGAAAAACTCCGCTAATTATTTAATGTTTAGGAAAAACATAAATAATTAGTTGAGGTTAAAAAATTGGAAATTTCTTAATCTACACTTCAAAAATCCTACTGCAATCACTAGTTTATCATTTGCTACTTGTTCTTTGGATTCACAAGTTATTTAATTACTTTAATAACGATGAAAACCACTATTGCATCCTACACATACATACAGATGATGGACTGAAATGAACTGAGATAATCACACAAGGGACACCGTTATTTTTGGACAATCGTCCCCATAAATCCCAATGCGGGAAAACCGATGCATCATATAGAGGGTTTGTATTATTAAGCAGATTTCTGAATACAACTAGGGTGCCAAATTCGGCTCACCCAACAGAGAATAAACCTGGCAGAAGTACCTCTATCTAGAGACAGATATTTTGGCAATCCAGTAACTGGATGATCAAATCCCATAGATGACAATGACTGTTCCAAGTGCTGGGCAATGATGACTGCTCCAAGCTCTGCGTTGGAACTGCGTCACCTCCTCTAGGAGCTGCATCACCCTCCCAGTGAGGCTCCCTTGCTCAGAAGTCGATATGTTGAATTGCTGCTCTCTCTGCCCCATAGAAAACTCTAGCACTACCTCTAAGGGACTGTGTCAGCCCGTCTAGCTTCTGCATCACCCTCTCTGGAGCTGCACTGTCTCTCCTATTTCTGCTTTGCCTTTTTGCTATGTATTCTCAGCCTTGGATTGAAGTCCCTCTGTTGAATTGCCCCTCTCACTGCAACTCAGATCACTTAGCTCGACTTTCTCAACAAACCACGTCCTAGAAAAATCGAACTCTTTGAACTCTTGGTGTGTCTCCAACTGTCCCTTAGGCCTCATCTTATACTCTTCCTGTTGATGAATCAACGGCCGTGATCTAATTTCTAATCAACTGCTAAGATTAAAACAAGCTTGATCCTCGTCACTTAGAACCTTCTCACCCATATTTTTATTAATACACATTAAAATTTTATTTTCCTAAGTTTAGACTTAGGAACCCATTAAAAATATTAATTATTTTAATGACTCCTCATCCGGGTGGAATTTCTCCAAACAATTTCTAGGTTCTAGAGATCTCATGTGTTCTAGCCGCTCCACCAAATTTCGGAGCTAGAGCACATCCGATGTTGCCCAAAATAAAAAATAAAAAAAACTCCCTAGAGTGAAACTCTCTGCTGAAAATTCTTAAGTTTACCTAGGTGTGTTACATGGATTTATAAACATACTGGAATCATTTTTACAATGATGGCCCATAGGGCTGCAGAATTTGGATTGACAACTTTGACCAAATCGCTGAAAGATGATGATGATCTCTAGATGTGTGACTGCTCAAACATGATGGAATGTTTTGAAAAAAATGTGTGCGCTATGGTGTAGTTGACACAGAGTGGTGAATAGGACCAACCTATATGTCTTCATCAGCTGTAACAAATTTTGAAATTAGTGCAATGCTGAAGACTTCCTTTCACTGTTTAGAGGCGTGCTTCCTTGATCTTCGCATCTTTGATCTTTCGAGATTTGCCTTCTTGGTATTAGGTTGTGACTGAAGGAAACAACTTTGTTACGAATTGTTGGAAACACTGAGGTGGTTAGGGGGGGCGTGAATCAGCGTTTTAGGAATTATTGATTAATTTTTTTACCAGTTTTAACCATTAATGTACCTAATAATAAATGACTCACCTTCATTTGATGAGTCACCTAGATGAAAAAAAGCATTGACTGGATCATGGATGGAATCACTTTCAAGCTAGCTATTTGGTAAATCATCATAGGCCGCTGGATGACTGAACAAATGGGAGGAAAATTTTGTTATAGGGATTACCCATTTGGGTGGGTAACAGGACCCTTTGCTCATAAACAACATTTTCAAGTCTCCTCTTGGCAATATGGAGTTAACCTATATCCCATGGTTGTGACTCACTTAGAGTGTTCCATGTGAAAATTTGAAATCTAACAAATCAGAGATCCTACTGTAGTAAATTGATTTGCATTACCTACTTGTGTTCTTCATTTTAACAAGTTATTTTCAGAATTATTGAGAAAATTTTAATGCAGATACACTATAACCTACACCAATATACATATCAAGTACTGAAAAATAAATGAGACAACCACACAAAGGACACACTTATTTTTGGACTAAACGTCCCCGGAAAAACACAGTGTGGAAAAATCGTGCAACATATATGAAGGTTTTATTATTATGCAGATTTCTGAATACAACTAGGGTGCCAAATCCGGGTCACCCAACAGAGAATAAAACCGACAGAAGTACCTCTATCCGGAGACATATATTTTGGCGGATCCAACAATTGGATGAACAAACCCCACAGGTGACTGCGCTGTCCCTAGTGCTGTGCAGCGATGGTTGCTCCCAACGTTGCGCTGGTACTACGTAAGCTCCTTTAGGAGTTGCATCACCCTCCCGATGAACCTTCCTTGCTCAAAAATCGATTTGCTGAATTGATGCCCAATCTGCCTCACAGAAATCCCAGCGCTGCCTCTATGTGACTGTGTCAGCCCTCTAGCCTCCGCATCACCCTTGTGGTGCTGCGCTATTTCTCTCTAGTGCTGCACTGCCTCTCTGTTATGTATTCTCGGCTTGAGACGAAGGTCCTACTGTCGAACTGCCCCTCTTTGCACTAGAAGCTTACTCTGAAACTCTCAGCAAACCATGCTCTAGAATTTTGATCTAGCTCAAGTGCTACTCTGTGTGTGAGTTTTCCAACTGACCCCAAGCCTTCCTTTATACTTTTCCTATTGAGAAATCTATGGCCGTGATCTAATCTCTAATCAACGACTAAAATTAAATGAGACTTGATCCTCTTCACTTAGAAGCTTCTCACCCATATTTACATTAATTTACTTTAATTATTTTAATTTCCTAAGTTTTAACTTAGGCACCTTTAAAAATAATTAATTATTTGAATAACATACACTCCGGGTATTGGGTGTGGAGCCTGATTATCTTCTTTATTTAGAGGTATCGCCACATTGGACCCGAGTTTGTAAAGTGGCGGAAACGCCGCCCGTAAAATATACACTGCCCATATTTTTATTAATAATTTAATACACATTAAATTTTTTGTTTTCCTAAGTGTAGACTTAGGAACCCACTAAAAATATTAATTATTTTAATGACTCCTTATCCAGGTGGAATTTCTCCAAACGATTTCTGAGTCTTGGAGATCTCATGTGTTCTAGCCCCTCCACAAAATTTCGGAGCTAGAGCACCGATCCAAAATGGATCCTAAAAACCTCTAAGTCTTCATATATACAACTATTGGAAACACCATCGCATGAGAAAAACATTAAGAAATGGTGAAAAACAGAGTAAAGCGAAGGTTCAAAAAGGATGCACAGGAGCCGTCAGATCGGACCGATCCGATGGTCCAGATCAAATCAGCATATCGCAATCGGCAAAGACTAGCGGAGTACATTGGAGGCATCCCTATGGAAATCACAGTAGCGATCAACGCAATTTAACGAGGACCGTTGATCAAGTGCGCAGATCAACTGTCTAGATTAACTCACAATATCGCATCGCTAAAACACAAGGGAAGACTCACTAAGGGCTCGAAGGCCATGCGATATGCAATTGTGATATATTGCATCGTAGCGATACAAAGGAGCGGGACCAATACAATATGTGACTTGTGACAGTCGGACTCGACAGGTTTTATGGATGCGAATTAATATATTTTGAGTTCCGGTAAAAAGGGTTTTTCTATGTATTTACGCATTTCCGTTATAAAACCGAAATACAAAGGAAATGCACACAGAGCGATAAAATTGGACTTGAAAGCTTTATACATGTAGCTAGAGAGCCCAAAAGGGGAGACGAACAGACAAGCACCAATAGGCTTAAAAGCCAGTCAATGGCAGAGACAGAGGGGGCAGTTGCTAAGACAGAGAGAAAACAGAAGACAAAGAGCAAGAGGGAGTGTCTGTGTACTCTTGAAGACTTGAGGATTTCAAGTAAATCCCTGTTGTTTTGTCACTGTTGTGTTGAGACTCGATTTGAGCTCACACTTGTAATAATCTGCTCTTGAAGACATAATAGAGAGGTCACCACTGAAAGCTGGACCAGGAGACGTAGCCAGGAAGTCTGGTGAACTCCTTGATTATTTGCTATGTTGTTGTGTGTGCCTGTTATGTTTTTCTAACTGCTCATTGTCTATATTATTCGTAATCTTTTCAATGCGTTGCACTAAGTAAGTAATATAGGCATTCCTACACATGAGTTTGTAATACCTTAATATTGTTTTAAGATCTCATTTTCAGATCAAGTGGTATTAGAGCTTTAGGTTTTGTTAAGGTTAGACAAGCTTGTGCTGGATTTGAATGCTCAGTAGATTAGAGCTCAAATTTGGAGAAGGAGAACTTGTTGAGGCTAATCCAGAGATTGGAAGAGTCTATTCTTAGAGGAGAATGGCAGAAGAAACTCCATTGTGCTCAGAATCTCAATTTATGGAAGGTTTTAAGGCACTCTAAGCCATGGTGGAAGAGATATACCTGGAATTTAAAAAGGGTCGAGGGGAAAGCCCCTCAACACCTAAAACAGACAAAGGAGCAGAGAAACCTTTCCTAATTGCCTCTCCAGAAGGCAAAGGGAAAGGAGAAATGCCTCCTCCACCAACTCCTCTAGCGTCATCTTCCTCATCCTCATCATATTCTTCACATAAAACTAGCCCTGAAAGGAAAAAGAAGAAAACTTCTTTGATGAAATTAGATGTGAAATTTGAATTGCCAATTCATGATGGAGAATTAAATGCAGAGAAGCTAGATAATTGGATAAGACAGATTGATGCATATTGCAGGGTGCAGAACATTGATTCAGAAAGGAGAAAGATTCAGCTGGCTAGCCTTTGACTTGGAGGAACTGCACTAGCATGGTGGGAAGGCAAGACACAAGCTGATTTGAAAAAACATGGTAAAATCCTTTCTACCTGGAATATATTTTTTTTTGCCATCAAAAAACAATTCTATCCTTTAGCTTATATGCAGCAGGCAATATTGAGTTGGTAAACTCTTTGCTAGTTAAAGGGTCAAAGTGTACAAAGTGATACTCAGGAATTTAGAAAAAGAGCTTTAACTCTAGGCATATCTCTAGACTCACCTGAAACTTTGTTGAAGTATATAGGTGGTTTGCATAGCTCTTTGAAGCATACCATTCTCATGTTTAGTCCCACTAGCTTAGATGATGTATCAATTCAGGCTACACATCTAGAAGCTAGAGGCCAGAATGTGAACCCAGAGGTTGGGGGATCATCTAAACACTTTGTAAGCAAGAACAAGGAAAAGAAGAAACTGAAATGGAAGGAGAGGAAAACAAACACTGGACAGAAGGACAAACCTTCATGCAATCATTGCAAGAAGGACGGACACGATGATGCACACTGCTGGTCTTTACATCCAGAGCTGAAACCTAAGAAGTTTGATGGTAAGAAGAAAAACACTGTTGCTACTATTTAGAAAGACTTGGGGTCAGACTCGGGTGATGAAACAACAGTCACAACCACAGGTATAAAAGGTAAAAATTCTAAAGCATCCACAAGTAATTCTGCACAATCTATTGATAATGAAAATAATGAGAGAAAAGACATGAGCTTTTTTGTATTAGAGTCATTTCCAAGCACCAAAAGGTTGATCCTTTATTTGATAGTGGATCACAAGTAAACTTGATTTCTGAAACAATTGTAAAGAAGTTGGGATTACTAACAAAACCTCACGAGAAGCCATATCCATTAGGTTGGGTATGTGATAAAACAAAGCTACAAGTAACAAGACAATGTAAACTTAGGTTTGCTATTGGGTCAACATTTGTAGATGAGGTTGAGTTATATATAGTTCCATTGAATATATGTGGTATTGTCTTGGGAAGTCCTTACTTGTATGATAGGAAAGCTATTTCTATAGAGCTAAAAATAAGTATCAACTCACTAAAGATGGAATAGAATATATTGTAAGAGCTCATAAACTCAGAAATAACTATTCTCTCATAAACTCAGGGCAGATGAAAAGAATTGTGAATTCAAGTAAGCAATTTTTACTAATGGTTGTAAAGGAAGAGAACCCTGATAAAACCAATATATTTGAAGGCTGTGATGCTAAACAGAAAGTTGATTTAGTTAAAGTTGTTTCAAAATATGATATCCTATTTCAAGAACCTAAAGTTCTGCCATACAAAAGGGAAATAGTACATGATATTCATTTGCAACAAGATGCTCCATTACCTAAGATCGGAATGTACAGGTTATCATCTTTAGAGAATGCAGAGATAAAGAAGCAGGTACAGGAGTTGCTTGAAAAAGGGTTTATACGACCAAGCACATCGCCATGTGGATCTCCAATCGTGCTGGTGAGAAAGAAATATGGATTGTGGAGAATGTGTATTGACTATAGAGCACTAAATAAAATAACGATCAAGAATCATTATCCTCTTCCTCGTATTGATGATCTATTAGATCTGTTAGCGCTTGAAATTTCACCTTAGGCTGAAAAAGGCAAACCTCAAGGCAACATCAAACCTTTTAGCCTCGTAGCTAGCCCTACGGGGCAGGAGAAGGCTCTCTCCGGTCTATCTCGTAAAATCTTCAATGGATGAGATGACCAATAAGGTAACACTGATATTAGGCTAGTAAACTGATTAGAAGGATTGATTTTGAAATTTTTGGGCTTTTGGTGGCAAATTGAGGAAGTGGCAATTTTGGGTGCGGGGATTTGACACAGTTTCTGCAGGGGGTTCTTTGGGGCGAGATAGGAGACAGTATTGATGCCTTAAGCTGAAGTGAATGGATGAGAAAGATAGGTGAGGAGCTAAGGAGGGCAAACAATGACTTTGAATCCTCCTTAAACAGTAGAAAACATTGAAATTAAACAAACTTAAAAGCAGAGCATGACAGTCATGAATTCTTACTTTAACACTTCGTTTGTTTAATATTTAGAAGGAAAAGAAATGAAATGATTCACATAACACACTTACAGGTACATAGAGAAACACACCATCAATACATGTAACCACAAGAATCCCAAAAAGGACTGCAAAACCCTGGTCTTCCTTAGCCAAAAATTGCAGAGATACATTGAAATAATACAATGATAGCTTCTCCCTCAAGAGTCCAACCTTCCAACCTCTCTAAATGACTAAGAAAATACATAATATAGGCAATCTAACACCTTTCCTTGCCTCTAGGGGTCGAGCTCACTATCCTAGGAGCTGTTTGAACAACTTCTAAACTAAGCACTACAAAATAGGCAGTCAAAACAACTTGCCTCTATAAACTTGGAAATCAGTTCATGCATTCAATTTTTACCCTTTACATGAATGAATCTTCTAGAAGTGTTAAAAAAGAGTAAAAGTGTCTTAGAGTCGCCATAATTACATCAAAGATAATCATTTTTTACCCCAAAAAATCAAACTGAAACCAAACTGCGTTTTCTGGGCTGAACTGGTCAAATCTGGCAAAATTTCCTCAAAAGGTCGCACTCCTTTTCTCAAAGGGTCTCACACTTTTGCAGCTCTGTTTGGAGGCCTTCCCGTTATCAGAATTGGGTGCAGGATAGCTCGTTGGAAAGGTCTGCGAGTTTACTTTCCAACCCAACTGGAATTTTTGAATTTGGAGGTCATTTGCCCTTTCAAAACTTAATTCTCCCAAAACTGGTTTCTGCAACTCAAAAAAGGGGCAGAAAGTCAAATTTTGCATGCATTTTGACCTTTTGGAGGCCCAGAACTCGATGAAATTTCTTAATAATGGATGAGCAAGTGTAACTTTTCATGCCAAATCCAAAAATGTTGAGTTTTTGCTAAACGGAGCTATGATGACAAAAGGTCTCGCCGGGGGCGAGACCCTTTGAGAAGCCAAAACCTGTAAATTGCACAAAAAATTCACAAATGACAAAATTTTCTCCAATTTTCTTGAAATTTGGGCTGGGAGTCCCCAATCAAGTACCATGCTCAGTCAAAGAGGCTTTGGCCAAAATTTGGAGTGGATCGGGCGTTTTCTTTCGTTTTTGTGCTTTGGCCAACCGTCCTTGGAGCATTTTCATTTTGACCTTGCAAACATGCATCCTCGCCCAATAGTGATTTTTCATGTTTCTCAACAGCTTCTTCTCTTGGTTGGCCTTAGCCAACAGCCTCTCCGAATGTGCATTCACCTAGATGAGCATGAATTCTCGCTCAGCAGGCAATGGATCACCGGGCCTCCTTCGGTTTAGGACTCGGTCACTACGAATCCTCCACAACTCAT
>APFE030873958.1:258354-293526 GCA_000404065.3 Pinus taeda
AATCGCGAGATACAGTCTTATCGGGATTGTGTTGGCCTATTTGGCTTTGATGATGCTATTAGGGAAAGGGCCCTCTTCATGCCACGTAAGTGACAAGTCATCACTCATTAGAAATTAGAAAATTGAATTTAAATATGTTTTAACTTTTTTATTTCATTATTTTGTTGTAGATATTTGGTGGTGAAGCTATGGTGCAAGGGCACCAAATTTGCAAAAATTGGCTATACGAATCTTGAGTCAAACATGTAGCTCTTTTTTTGACACTCTTACAGGTTGGAGTTCGCACGCCTCAACGATTTGGTGTATGTGCATTACAACATCCGACTTCGAGTGAGGCAAATAGGATCACCAATTGATCCAGATGCCATTTCCTTAGACAATATTGATGTATTGTCTCCGTGGAGGGTGGAGTCTGAGGAGCCCATATTGGAGGAGTCACCTTCATGGTTAGAGCCAGTGGCAGATGGTCCATTAGAGCAGGGACAGCAAGAGGACTCGGAGTCAGAGGAGCAACAGCACTTAGAGGAGGAGCAGGAGGAGCAGGAGGAGGAGGACACTGCGGGAGCATCAACATCAACACCATCTGCTATAGATATAGGAGAGCATAGCTCCATGCCTACCACTCATTATTTGACATTAGGTGCAGATGCAGAATCAGGGCCTTCTACTACTAGGGGCAGGCCTGGCAAACAACCCCTGATGTTTTCCCGTAAAAGGGGGAGAGGGCAGTAGATAGATAGCTGCTACTAGCTAGTTTTTTTTGTTATGCTACATGTAACTCATGATGATGAGATACTTTTATTATTTTATATATGTGATGTTATTTTGTATTGGTTCTCCACATTTGAGTCCTTGAATGGACAATTAGCAGGGATCAGCAGGATTTGGTATCGCCTTTGATATATCATTTCTATTTGACATCATATATATCAGTGTTTTCTTCATATTTATGTGTCAATGTGTTTATTTCATGTTGTTATTGCTTTATATGTTTAAAAATATGAAAAAAATGAATATATTATGCATTTTTTATGCTTGCCGATATTTGCCGATATTTTGCCGATATTTTCGCCGATATTGCCGATAAGATATTTTCTGGACCCTCGCCGATATTTTCCCGATACCGATATTATCAACACTGCTGTCAAGTACAGATAAGATTTTGGTCTTCTAGACTATGAAGTTTGAGGCTCTATCCAGTCTGTCCTGGTCTCTTACTCCGTGTAGTGCCATTCCGCTGCTCTTCTACTTCCCTCTTGGAAGAATCCTGATTTCTCAGCAAGAAACCCTCGACAACAACTCCCTCCTCCTTGGCCTTGCCCTGCTAGGTACTGTTCTAACAACAGTATCCCACTAGCTCCACTCTGCAACTTATCCACAGCCTCCTAAACCCCAACAACCTGAAGCTGAGAGCTCCTAGGCTCTGCACAGTCCCAACACCTGCAAACTAGCTCCCTAAGCCAACTGCATCAGCCCTCCTGGCCTCTGTGTGGCTCTGCGTGAGCCTGTCTTTGCCTCCCTCAGCCTCTGCTCAGCCTCTTGTTGGCCCAAACTTGATGATGCAGGCACTGCATCACCCCTTCCTTGCTGTTTTACTGCTAGGAACAACTTTCTTGCACTTGGGACAATTGTTTTCCACTGCTGTTGCTCTGTGCAGCTGATGTCCTCAATTCTTCTGTGATCTGCAACCACACTCTGAAACCATGTTGAAGTTTCTAAGTCTAACAGTTAGAAACCCTCCATGTACTTTCTTATTTATTCCTTCTTACTTGTTCTGATTAATTAACAAGTTATTTACCATGTAATACTAAAAATAAACATAAGTACATGCTCAACACATTACAGATCATCAACTGAAGAAAACGAAATCAAGCACACAAATGTTATCGTTATTTTTGGAGTAATGTGCTTGGAAAAACCCAATGCAGGAAACCAGTGCGACTATCTGAGGGTTTGATTTATTAAGCAGTTTCAGAATACAATCTCGGTGCCAAATCTGGCTCCCCCAACAGAGAAAAATCTCGGCAGTAATACCTCTCCTTCGAAGGAAGATGCTCCGGCTGAAATCCCGGATAAACATTCCGGTAGCTCCTCATCTCCAATCTGCCCCACGAAAATCCACAACATCAGCCTCTAGGGACTGTGTCAGCATCTTCTGCCCTTTGCGTCAGCTTTCCCGCCGGTTCCGGTGGTTCCCGACAGTTCCGACTGTTCCCGACAGTTTCAACGTCTGCCCTCTGCATCAACTTTCCCAACAGTTCTGACAGTTCTCGGTAGTTTCGGCTATATCCAGCAGTTCCGACTCTGTCCTCTGCGTCAACTTTCCTGGTTGCTGCGCTGATCCTCCCGACACTATTTTTGCCTCTCTGCTTCTGTATTCACTGCCCCTCAGCTGCAACTCCAGATCACTCTGTCAACTTTCTCAGCAAACCTAGCCCCAAAAAGTCGAAATTTTGATTTCTTGGTGTGTTCTCCAAGTGACCCTCAAGCCTCCTCTTATACTTTTCTCGTTGACAAATCAACGTCTGAGATTAAGTCCCTAATCAACGGCTAAGATTAGATCTAGCTTGATCCATGACTTTTGGACCATTCTAATACAATTTAATATTAATTCACATTAATATTTTAATTTCCCTGAGTTTAGACTTAGGGACTCCATTAAAAATATTAATTATTTTAATATCTTTCAAACTATTTAGAATCTTCCCAAACCCTTTCTGAGTATTGGAGATCTTATGTGCCTTAGCCTCTCCACCAAATTTCGTGGCTAGAGCACATATGATGCTACCCCAAATCAACACGATGGATAATAGTGTGTGAGTAGTGCTCAACAGTGAAGGAACATATGCTAGTAGTTCTCTGTGGGAAAACCTTGAAAGCAGTGGTAGCAGGTCATCGGGATGACCTGTGGCATCTGGGATTGTGCCATTCTCAGAAACTTTTATTCGACACTTGCAGCAGTATAGTGTGATTGGTTCAGTGATTTGGCAGTCTGCTTATGAGCTCTTAACGATTACTCATTCATGAGTAGTGTAGTGATAGTGGATATGAGAATGTCAGTTTGAGCAACGACAATGATGTACAATTATCAATAATGTAAAGTGATTAGTGATGAGTAGTGTTCAACAATATGTAGTGATTGTTTAGTGGGTTGACTTGGTAGTGATCAGTTGAGCAGTTTTTTGTAGCAAGACTTGACAGGATATACATATCGTGCAGAGTATTATTATCTTCATTACAACCATATATTGATTCAGAGCACAAGGAGATCCAGTGTGAAAATTGTGAAATGTGGTCTTCTAGCTCTTCAGGGTGGCAGGGTTGTGCAAGGCAGGTGATTAAAGTTGCCTTCAGGTTGTGGCCTGAGAACACTTCAGGGTGGTAGAGTGGTGCTAGGGAAAGTTGTGGCTTGCATAGGGTGTTGTGGCGTCCATTCAGTTGTGGCTAATAAACTAACATCGCAGCAAAGCATCCTTTCCGACAATAACTAGTAAATAGAGTGTTGGGGCATTCATCAGGTTGTGGCCTGATCTACAGGGTGTTGGGGCGTCCTTTTGCTTGCAACAGGATATTAGGGTTTAGTAGCGTCCTACAGGTTGTCGCTTGTGAATTAGGGGGTTAATGCATCCCTTAGTTGTAGCTGAAATCTTGATGTAATTAATATTTCTTTGAAAGAGAGAAGAAGACAATTACTAGAGAAGCATTCGGTGGTTTTTGACTCAGAGGGGGTTTTCCAGCTAAAAATCTCTCTGTCTATTGTTTTATCTTCCTACATTGTTGTATGGTGTTGTCTACTAGTGATTATTGTTTATAATTGTTGAAGAAGAACATTAATAATAACTGAAGAATAACTAATGCTCTAAAAAGGATTAAAAAGTGCTAATTGCTAAGAAATACTAATTCACCCCCTTCTCAATATTTCCAACACTTTTAACTTTAATGTCTACGGTTGAGACATACATATTATTGCTAATAGTGACACTTGCAGAATATTCTCGCTATATGGAGAATCTTCAACTTCTTCTATGCCAGATTCTTCACTATCTGAATCATTGGTTGCTTCACATGTAAATGGGTTCTTGGTCTATTTTCCTTTAACACATTTATGTTTAGAATCCCATTTTTCGCTATAACGTTTTCGCTTACCTTCTTTCATTCTTTGCATTTCCAAATTAGTTTTTCGTCCTTCACGCAACTGGTGTGGAATGTTGATTTGGGGTAGCATCGAATGTGCTCTAAGCCTCAAATTTTGTAGAGAGGCTTGGGCACATGTACTCCAAGGAACCCACAAAGCGTTTTGGGAAATTCCACCCATAAGTGATTTTATTAAAATAATTAATATTTTTAATGGGGTTCCTAAGTCTAAACTTAGGAAAATTAAAATATTAATGGGTATTAATCTAATAAGGGGTGAAACTTCTAGTAAAAGCCACAGATCAAGCCAAAACGATCTGAGCCTTTGATTATGATTTAATCTACACCGTTGATTGTTGAACAAGAAGATATAAGAAGGGGTTTGAGGGTCATTTGGAAAACATACAGAGATATTAAGAAAATCAATTTTTTGAAGTGAGAAGTTCTCAGGTGGAAAATCGATTGAGGAGATCTTTTGCAGCAGAGGGGCAGTGAGAATCTGGAAGAAGGAGTTTCCGAAGAGTACGAGGCAGAGGGAGAACAAAAAGACGTACAAAGGAAGGTTGAGGCTGGCCCACGAAGTGCTGATGCAGAGGTAGCACAGTCCTTGAGGGGAAGTCGAGTTTCAGTTGTCGGAAGTCAGGGTGTGAGTTCGGGAGGCAGAAAGTTGATTTCCCAGCCAGCAAAGGATCCAGAGGAGAGGCAGTGTAATACACAGGAGTGGTGACGTAGAAACTACCCAGAGTGACAGTTCTATGCAGAGGCCACGCAAAGGGTGACACAGAGCCTCCAGAGCTGAAGGATCAACCACTGATTCTCCAGTGATAGGTTGAGATCATTTCACCAGTCTTTTGTTCAGTATTCTCTCTGTATCGGGTTGCTAGTTGAGCATCCTAGAATTGTACTTAGAATTTCTCTTGCATAATAATAAAACCCTTAGAGTTGCTGCGTCGATTTTCCTGCATTGGGTTTTTCTAGGGACTTTGTTTTGAATATAATTCATAACAAAATAAATAAATAAAAATAATCTAAATACTAAGTAATCATGTAGTGATTATGTTAAGAAGTCATTAGTTAAGTGAAAAGGCATGTCTAAAAGACATGCCTGGTCACAAAAGGACACCTGCTTAGGTATATATATGCAGGTCCTCATTGTAACATTCATCACTTGTACAATTTTATATATAATAAATTATTATTACAAAGCACCTTTTGTGTATTTTTACATTCAAGCCTCCAAGCTATCAGTTTTCATGCTTCAGTAACAATTTTTATGCTTTAGTGGTATCAGAGTCATGGCACATAATATAATCATGCGGGTCTTTGAACATTGTTCACTGCACAATGTGCCATTATGTTCACATCTTGAATGCGTTGAACAATTTAGTAAAATTCAAGAAGCATTTCAGCGTTTAGAAAAATCATATGTAGAAGTTAAAGCATGTCAAAAGGAAACCGATAGTAAGGAAGATGATAGCGATGGTAAAAAGAAACAAGGTAGAGCATTAGATGATTATAATATTGAAAATGGAGATGTTGCAGGAAATGATCAAGATGATGATCCAAATGAAGATGATGATGATGAGGTTGTTGTTACAATATAGCTAAGTTACCAGGATTCGGATCCGGATCCGGATTCGGATACAGATCCGCCAATTTTTTGAAAACCCAGGATCCGGAAACGACAAAGAAACGGCAAGTACAAGCAAATATAAAATATTTAAATTTTTTAAAATAAAATTTTATATATATATATAATATATATATATAATTATAAATAAATCTAAATTTATACAAATATTAAAAATAAAAACATATACTAATTTTTTAATATATAATTTTTACATACAATAAATAATTCTTAATGTATCATTTATAAATATTAATTAAACATTAATTAAATTTATATAAAAATAAAAAAGCATATGTGATTTTTTAAATATATAACTCCAATTTAATACTTTAAAAATAATTATTAAATTAACCATAATATAATTAATGCATCATAAACACTAAGTTCTAATTATTTATATTAAGCAAATTATTAAACTTATAGTTATTTTAGAAAAGTTACTTTTAAACTTGAAAAGGAACTTTAAAATTGATTAAAATATAAACTTACTTTCTGAACTTTAAAATATCTTCTAAATAAGTAAAAGTTCATGTCACATGTAATAAAGTTTATAATGTCTTTAATACTATTAAAGTTTAATAAATATGAGTTCACGTCAGTCGTGTATTAAAGTTTATAATAAAGTTTATAACGTCTTTATTATTTAATACTATTAAAGTTTATAACATGGTCAACATAGAAATAATAAATTGTTGCTACGAACTTGCATTAAAGTTTATAGCGTTATAGCATCTTGTATGTCGCCACGAACTTGTATTTATAATATGTTCAACATAAAAATAATAAATTTTATGTCGCCCAACAATTCCCTAGTTTATTTCCGCTAACAGATTCATTAATCTATTTCTTACCATTCCATTGACTTGCATTAAATTTCTAGTTTTGGAATTTTGTGCTCTCGTATGTTGATGATTTTTTACCCACGGAAAAAAATATAGGCGGATCTCTGCGGATCCGGATTCGAATCCGTCTCTGATTCGGGGATCCGCAGATCCAGCCATTAAGCCCGACGGATCCGGTAACATAGCTTATTTGTTTTCAGTTGCCTGTCAGCGAGTCGGGCCAACCTTGGCCCGATCTCTACCTTCAGAAAGGCTGCATTGCACACTCTAGGGAAGGAAGTCTCACCTTTCTCTCTAGATTTGCGCATTTTGGCCCAACATTGGCCTCCTAGACTATTTTGCGCATTCCTGGAGGATAGTGGCTGCTTGGCCCAGGAAATTGCGCAAATATGTCCTTGGGCTAGCAGTCCTTCCCGGTCCAATTGGATTGCGCATTTCGCAGATCTAGCAGCGAGTCCAGCCTTCCAGACAGCTCAGACTGCCTTTTGCGCAGTTCCGGTAGCCAGTCACACATCCTCCCAGTCACTTAGCTTCCCAGTTGTTTCGTGCAGATCCACTTGTAGAACAAGCAATTATGGTTATTCAACAAAAGAGGCAGCATCGCGACAAGCGAATCGCACGAAGGTAGAGGGATAAGAAGAGAATGGAAGAAGCAGAGAGGGAGTTGCATGAGCTGAGGGAGCGACTCCAGAAAGAACAAGAGCTGCGCCAACATGAGAAGGAAGCGCAGCAACAACAGATTCAGCAGGGGGCGCATCACTTGCAGACAGACGAAGCATCGCCTGTACAAGTAGTTGATTCTTTTGAACAGCTGGCGTCAGGTAAATAGAGTGAACTCTTGCAGGGGCAAGACTTTGCTCATGAGATAGAACAGACTCTTGAATAGTTGGATGCAGACATGGAGCAGTAAGAGTTGGAACAAGACACTGACCTCATGTCTCACCAAAGAGAGGTCGAGTCACTTGCTTTAATGCATCCTGACGATGACCAAGGAGGCACTGAGATCCTTGATGGTCAACCAGAACTAGAGATGCACAACATCTCTTTTGACGAATCTCATCACAGAGTGTTGCAGGCTCAGAGAGTATAGACTCTGGAGGACCAAATATGCCCTTCGCAATTTGAAGAGCAAGTGATTGTGACTGATTTGCACAAGCATCCAGCTGCGTTGGCCGGACAACTAGAGTGTATGTCGAAGCCACTAGCTCAAGTGTTCGTTTTCTAATAGCTGAGAATGAGTGAATGGTGAAGGAACTATAGGTAGCCAAGCAGGGAGGAGACTTGGTGACGATGTCTGCTCGAGCTAAACTGAAGAAGGCAATACTAGATGAAGTATTGTACTTGGACACAGTTATGCGAGCTTTGTACTCCAAGTTTGGTACCGTTTATCAAGCAGTGGCTCATCTCCACCGATGGCAGCAACGATGTGCAAGAAGAGTACGCATCCTGAAGAACATACATACTGTTGTTGATAACATATGAGCATGGACGATGAAGTACAAGGGAGTCCCGCTTCACTTGCCAAAGATGATGAAGGCCAATGTGGTCGAGTTGCAAGCACGTATCCGGAGTCAAATCTAGAACTATGAAGACCTACTGCAACTCATCACTAGCATATAGGCTTCCCATGCACGAGTATTCAAAAGCATGGAGGTTATAGTGCACACTCATGCGATCCCATCACTTGGGACCCTCACCCAAGCAAAGACCAAGAAGCAGGTTGAATAGGAGCTTGACTCGTACTTCGACGAGTTGATGTGCACCGCCACTAGCCCAGATTTGCCTATTAATGCAGACATCATGCGCAAGTACGTTGCTGGTTCGGCCACACTAAAGACAATGATGCGTGTGCTCACAGACGAGTTGGATAGAGGAGCTCGAGCAGTGTACCCAGATGCTATGGAGGCAAGGTTCAAGTTTTAGATGGATGTCACAGCAGAACACATGGACACTCTCAAGGACTACCAATCTTGTATCAATATGTCACTGTTGATCAACATGAGGATGTCGAGCAATTGGACTTCAATGTTTGTCTAAGTCCGAATGATGTCTAGTTTGGCTTGTCCAAGCCATTTTTCACATGGGTACATGTGCATTGTAATGTTGAGTCATGTCAAGTGTAAGTCAAGTATCAAGAGTGGATGTAACAGTCATAGAGTAGCTGAAGAGTCATGAGGGTAGTTGAATGGTCACAAAGGCGAATGTTAAGGGTCACCATACCCTTTGCTATAAATAGTCCCTCATAACTCATTGTATAGGCTTTTGGTCAGCCAAGCTTCTAGTAAGACTATTTTGAAGAAGGCTTGGACAGTATCATAACACGCCTTGGCTTCTCCACTGCACAGAGCTAGTACATCTCTTTGGAAGATTAGGTGGATGTGGTTGTAACATTCCACTGTTGGGGCTAGTAGGTTTACATGGATGTATTGTATGATTGTGACTAACACTTGTTTATATAATAAGAGCCAGCACATTTTCATGCATATGTTGTTATCGTAGTTGGACTGCTCCCGTTGCTTTAATAATATGTGTTGTTTAACTTACGTACTTATGTATCAACTGATTCACATGCAATTATATGAATCTTGTTGTTAATGTGTTGCATACGTTGTTAATGTTGTCACTGTTCATGTCGACTGCTCTGCCGAACATTAGACAGACCTTTCACTTGAACCTTGCTTTAACAACCGTCACACTCATTTCGGACTAATCCGTGAGTGTTGTATGTGTTATCTTACCTTGTATGATGTGATTTTCGTATCCGAGTGGACTGCTCCGCCAGAAGCTGTGCATGTCCTTTGTGTTGTGTGTTCCTAGCCGTGTTGGGACTGATCCCTTTCAACTTGGAACTCACCTTCACCTCCTCCCCGTTTTGAAGTGTTGGAACCTCTCATACACCTTCCTTGTCTCACTGCATCAGTCACACCCTTGTTGCTGATAGAGTTACTCTACTTGCCTCTGTGCAACACCGCGGTCAAGGCATTACCTTACGATCCACTGCTAGGACTCCTACGCCAAACGATCTGAGGTCTAATTGGGACTTCTTACTGGAGAGATCTCCTTGTCATCATGCCCTCCTTTCATCTAGTTTTGAATCTTTGCATTCTTTCATGGAGTCTTGCATTCTTCTGCCCCTGAGGTGTTTTCGAATTGTGAAGATGTCTCCATCTCGGGGAAGCTTTTTGATCTCATGTCCACTCACACGTATCATGGTGAAGGCAAAGTGGCCTGACCTGAGTACTTACATGACTTTCTTTCCATGATTCATGGGGAGGATGAGTTTACTGACGAACAGGCTAGTTTGATGGTTGCATTCACACTTCGCGAATCTCCATTTCGTTGGGTGCTCAGCCTACAGGCTGACACCGAGCACTCATTGAGAATTTCTATGATCTTATTGAAGACGCGTTTTATCATTTTGATCCAGACCATCTTGACTGGAAATTGTTACAACAACGGGGGGCTCCGCATGAATCCGTTATTGATTTTTGGCAACACTTCTGTGACTTACAGTTTCAAGCCCCGAGGAACCAGATGAAGTTCGCTTATCTTTGGGACCGGTTCGAGTACTGTCTTAAGAAATCTGCTCATCCCAAGAGAAAGCTTGATGTCAAGCCTCGCTCAACCTTCTTCGTTGATGGAACTGTGCAATCTCATGTGGGAGTAGGCACTGTCTCAATGAACTGTCTGGCTCCCTCTCATTCAATAGTTCCACCATTGCCCAGTGATGCTGAGGATCATGTTTGCACACCTGTTCATCCTTCACACTCTCCCAACATCACTCCACTCCATTTTCGCATAGATTTGGTTGTGAGTCTTTCGAGTTCCCATGTGCATTCTTTTCTTTGATCTCCGTCTTCGCACTCAGGTGTTTCTCCAGATGATGCTGTCTTGTGTTCGTCCATTCCGGACTCTTCACTTGTTGTAAACATGGAACAACCCACTGACAGAGTTGGTGTTGCACAACAACATGCGCTGTCATTCATGAAGAGTATTGAGTGGGAGCTTGAACATCAACACTCGGCAAAGGAAAACTCCCTTCCATCCGAGCCCCCTCTGTTCTTTCCTAGCCTCTTTGGTGAACCTGCCATCCATAATTTTGCATGTGCGTCTTCATTCACAGATTCTCCCATTGTTGATCACTCGTAGGACTCATTGGATGTTAGTCCATCATTCGACAACGGAGAGGATAAGTTGTTCATTGAAGATCCAATTGATCCTTCATCTGTCTTTTCCGGAAACACAGAGGATGAGTTTGTATGCTTTTCATCTACCCCTCTGTTTGATTCATCTGATCATCAGGATGCTAAAGAATTCATTGATTTTTCTGATCGTGGCAGTTGTGATGCATTTGCTTTCCAATTTTGATCACGATCACGGATCAATCGCAGTTGATCTTTCGAAGCCACTGGTGTATGATGATCTACTTGATGATGAAGTTGAGACACCCAAGACTGTCGAGGCACTTCAGCTCGAGCTGATGGTTATGTCAGGCCCTCACTCTCTTAAGGTTAGTCTCACTTCCGATCATGAAATCGTTCAATCACCCAAGGCTTCTCATCACTCATCTGTATGCATTGAAGATCCGTCTCACACACAGATCACACTTCCTCCACCTGAACTGCACGATCCCATTGCTCATGCTTTGGAGGAGTCTTACATTACAAGCACTCGTTCGTGACGCAAGTTGTCTTTGTTTCTTTCATTTGCTTGCATATCACAGTCAAGAGTGTGCTTATGCTTCAAAGTTGCACGTAGTGTCACACAGCACCATGAGAAGTCCATGGACTGTCCGTCATGCACTTGCACTGACTTATGTCATGTGGGCACTTTGAAACATGAAGTGTGGTTGTCTTCATTTTTATATCTTTCTTGCTTGCTGGTTCGCACCACTGGGTTGCTCGCGGACTAAGCCTTCATCAACATGGGTCTACCAATGCGCCGGTGGTTGCATTGGAAGTATCACTTCACGTGATCAGGCCCATGCACCGTTAGTGTAGAAGTAGGAGTAGTGTTTTCTTGCATGCTTGTTGCTTACATGCTTTGTTTGCTTGTTTGTTTTCTTGCTTTGCTTTCACTTTTGCTTGGCTTTGTTGTTAGTTCTTTCGCTTGTTTCATTTGTAGTTTAGTTCGCATGAAACCATGTGTGACTCATGAAACGAGTTGGGTAAAGTACAAGAGAGCTTGTATAACTATTGCTACTTGGTTATTTGTCATCTTGCCTCTATATGATGAACTTGTTACTCTTTGTCTATGTTACATCGAAGGAAAATACGTACTCTTCGAAGCAAACCTTAGTGTAAACACAACGCTTGCGCGCTAACTTGTGTCACCTTCTCTAGTCGATTGTTTTTGAGTTAACCCTTGTCAGCTTAGTCAAGTAGAGTAAGGTGAGGGGTAAAACATTAACAGGCATGTCAGAGATGTAACAAACTACCTCTCTGCTGGAACAACCTCCTCTGCTCTCAATAAGTTGGGATCCCTCTTCCGCCTTTGAAATGAATAAGTGCTATGCATAGTGAAAAAAAATGAAAAATAAGTAAGGCGAAAGAAGAGAAAGGCTTCTTGCGCAAGGAGGTGATGCAAGTAACTTTGCCGGGGTATTGACCAAGCTCGCTGGCAGCGAAGCCATGCTTGTGTTCCTGTGTTACTCCACCGAGGTACTGTCCAGGCCTGCTGGTAGTGGAGCAACACCAGAGATGAAACTAAGACTCTGACGACTATATTGGTTGTGCAGCTATACAACCCTCAACCCTAATTGAAACAACTGTGTTGCCTTGGCTTGGAATGTGTGTCAATCGACCAAGGGCTTGGCAGATGCTACATCTTACAATCAAGTTAGTGTGAAACCAAGATGAACTAAGAACTGAACAATACTTTCGGAGGTGTTAGACTTGTTTTTCACGAACAAGGTCTATGCAGAGAGTTGGAGTTCTACTAGTGTGTCGCCAAGTGTTGTAGCGGCTACAACCACACTCCAAAATTTTACCTTAGCCTGTTTTGGAGCCTCCCTACCAACCTTGCACAACACTTGGTCTTGCTTCGTCAAGTACTCGAGCATCAGTGTTTCCCTTGCACAAAGACAGCTTGTTGATCACAGTGGATCCATTCCCCTCACAGGTTGCTTACCCGGACTTGGTCCAGTTGCAGGCTGAGCAGATTCCCCTTGAAAATTGTGCATTCCTTGAGGGTAACCAACATTCCCACTAGGAATGGTGCAATCCTCTTTGATAGCTTGCTGGGCTCTAGGATTGTGCAATCCTGCTAGCCAACCCTCCTAGTAGGATTTGCACAATTTTTCCTAGCAGCGCGCTGTTTAGCCTAGTATTTGCGCAAATCTGGGCAGCAGTCAGCAACTTTGCCTAGAAATTGCGCAATCCCCTTGGGCAGTCAACCCAACTCCAAGCCAGGAATGCGCATTTTCTCCGAGCAGTTGAGCACTCACATGCATGAACGGTCCAGATGACCAGTTCCACCCGGGACCAAGAAAATTTGACTTGCATGCATGCATGACTTGATCTTCTCGGAATTGCGAGAGATAACATGCAAATGGCATCACATGATTTAAAGAACTATTTTTAGCAGTCGGGGGTTACATCCAAAGTTGTTTTAGAAGTTTCCCTCCAAGTGTTGCTTTTTCCTAGATTTGTGGCATGCGCGTCATGAGACCAAACTTATTCATTGGATGCAACAACACATCCAGAGCTACATCGATGTTGTAGCTCTGACATCCCACAACACATCTAGGACTCTTCGACACATCCGATTCAACTATTTACGGGTAAGTGGCCTCAACTTGTCTTTTTCAGCATTTTTATCGCTTTTTGTGTATTCACTTGCTTGAGTTCTTTGAACACATGCTATCGTTTACATATATTCTAGCTTGTCCTAGCTCTATTTCAATTTTTGTTGCTATATCACTGTTGTCGCATGCATGAAACTGTTTTGCACGGACATTCGCCCAACTGGCAAACGACCTCACCCACATGCATGTTGATTTGTTTGCTGAATCTTTCGTTCATGTTTCGCATGCACTGTTTATCGCTTCTGCTATCACTAAGTGTTGCCATGCATTTCATTGACTTATTTGTTTTCAGTTGCCCGTCGGCGAGCCGAGCCAACCTTGGCCCGGTCTCTGCCTTCACCAAGGCTGCATTGCACAATTTGGGGAAGGAAGGCTCACCTTTCTCTCTAGATTTGCGCATTTTGGTCCAACACTTGTCTCCTGGACTGTTTTACGCATTCTTGGAGGACAGTGGCTGCTTGGCCCAGCAAATTGCGTAAATCTGTCCTAGGGCCAGTAGTCCTTCCCGGCTGGGATTGTGCATTGTGCAATCCCAGTAGCCAGCTGCCCAACTAGATTGCGCATTTCGCAGATCCAGCAGCCAGTGCAGCCTCTCAGACAGCCCAGACTGCCTTTTGCACAGTTCTGGCAGCCAGTCACTCAGCCTCCCAGTGAAATTTGCGCAATCTTGCTCATTAGTTTCCTAGGTATGTGCTGTGTCCTTCCCCGATTTTTCTTTTTTTTCACTGACATATTTCCTACCATGCATGTTGCTTATTTCTAGATCTTTCAGGTGTTCATCTGTCTCAATGGATTCCAAGAGAATAGGATCTCAGGAAAGTGATGGTATGGCAGCTGGAGTAGCAGTTGAGCAGGTGTCCTCTGGTTTGCCGATATATGAAGATACGAAGTTGTATCTAGACAAGGACATCAAACTGACGTGGTAAGAGGTGAATGAAACATTTGCAGGTACTTTTGGGGAAGACCTTGAGGACCGTCAGCTGTACGTGAAAATTGATAAGTCCGGCTTGTACCGGATTGCATGCAGATACCCCTTGATCCCATGTGCGGACATGATTCATTGGATCATCTCTCAGACTGACCCCGAGACGATGACCTTGAGCAGTGCCAGTGTGACGAAGCTTGCAACCTTCTGGGCACGAGATTACGATGAGATGTATCAAATGATCAAACCCATGATTGTCATGACTCCCCCGTCCAACTTTCCCAACAGCAAAGACCACTCCAGAGACATTCTTAAGGATTGAGTAAAGGAGCTAGCTCGTTTCAGGATGACCCCCAATCAGATCTATAAGACAAAGATATTGAGGAAGGCATACCAATACTTGGTCATATTCACATGTTGACTGAGTAGCCAAGCGAGCACTAAAACCTTCCCTCAGAGTTGGGTGGTCGCGCTGGACCAATTGGCTAGAGAAGGAAGACCATGCAACTGGTCTGGCATACTGGCTCATCAGCTGAAGGAGCAAGTCATGAAGGCTCGACAGTCACTTGAAGGCATGCATGTAGAGATTTACATGTCCGCCTACATTCTAGATGTAGTCTGTACTCGATATGAGTTTCTGGGTTTAGAGTGGGCATGGTCACCGACGAAGATTGTTGTGAGCACGTATTTAAAGTTATTGTTCGAGTGCAGCTTTAGAGGAGTGATCATACGACTGTTCGACCATCTTGTCACCCCATTGTACAGGTTGATATTCGAACAGGATCCACCTTGCATGTCAGAAGAAGCGATGAAGGCATTGTTAGGCATTGCAGATTGGTATGCCTCACCAGTCGGCACGTTCATTTGAGTGTTCAGTGCGGAAAAGCCTCACATATGTTCTGCCAAAGTTTGTTTTGGACGTGCTTATTATGCAAGAAGTAGCGTGTCATATCTCAATAGGATTGACAGCTAGGTTGCAACGGAAGAAGGCACCTTGGCCCACTCTTCCATTGTGGAGATATGATACTCCCTGCATCTCACACTGTTGCACACCTCTTTGTGCCATCCTGCAGTGGTGCAACACTCCTGTGCCTCTCGCATTGCTGCAGCCTGCTAGCCTCGCGTTGTCTCGGGAATCCTGCACTATAGCTCTCTCTGCCGCTCCATCTGCATCCATCTCTACCTGACTCAGCCAGTCCTGCTACTCCTCTTCGGGGCTCCTGTAGCAAGGTCTAATCCAAGAGGCTAGGTGCCTCGAGGATCGTGCCCCTCATCGCCTGTAGTTTGTTTCACTGCAACTCGATGTCTCCCCACTTCTTCTCAAGTGGCACGTGTGCACTCGTGGCACAGTTATTGTCTGTCAACACTTCCTTCTTTGCCCTTGCTGACGCTGCCTCAGCCTCAGAAGACTCTCTCTTACTCTTCTTCCTTGGACACTGGGTCACATAATGACCTAGCTCCCCGCAGTGGAAGCACATGATCTTGGAGAGATCCTTCTTCTTCTGCTTTTCTTGCTTTCCCTCAGATGCTAGGGAAACATCTTCCTCCTCTTGCTTGACTTTGATCCCCTTGCTGCTGCTACCCATCTTCGATTGCTGTCTGATCTCTTCCTGGCGAAGAGTCGCCCACATCTCATCCCAAGGTGGGAGTGTCCCTCTGCCCAGTATACTCTAGACAAATACCTCCCAGTCTTCTGAGACAACATTCAGGGTTGTCCTCACCATCAACTCTTGATCGGTGTGGCTTCTATAGCAGTCAATTGATCTTGGAACTCATTCAATCCTTCGAGGAAGGTGTCAATTGGTTCTCCCTTCTTCATCTGATACAACCTCAACTGATTCTCAAGTAACATTCTTCTCTGGACAGAAGTATGCTGGTACAATTTCTTGAGGGCCTCCCACATCTCATATGTCGTTTCCTTCTCTGCCATGTGTGGTACTACATGATCCTTGACGTAGTCAAGGATAATGCTCTTGGCCCTTGCCATTGCCTCCTCGTACTTGTCATTATCATTGTGGTCGATTGGGATAGCTATTACCTTTAAGGCGAAGTTCTTGACACGATTTCTATCAAGTATGGATAAGATTCTGGCCTTCTAGACTGCGAAGTTCGATGCTCCGTCCAGTCTATCCTGGTCTCTTACTCTGTGTAGCGCCATGATGCTCCTCTACTTCTCTCTTAGAAGTTCTCTGTTCGACTCCTCTGAGTCTTTACTTCTCGTCTGGAAGTTCTCTTCTGGATTCCCTCCGAGTCCTGATTTCCCTCCTGGAAATCCTTCTGTCACTGTCGAGATGCCCCCTACTCTAATCATCTTGTGCAACCGCACCACTGATCCGGGTTCCTTGGCTAGAAACCCTCGTTAGCAACTCCTTTGGCCTTGCTCTGTCAGGCACTGTTCTGACTACAATACCTCACCAGCTCCACTCTGCAATATTCCTGCAGCCTTTTAACCCCAACAACCTGAAGGTGAGAGCTCCTAGGCTCTGCACAATCCTGGCACAAGCAACTTGACTTCCTCAGCCAACTGCATCAGCCCTCCTAGCTACTGCGTGAGGCTTCTTTTGCCTTCCTTAGCCTCTGCGCTGCCTCTTCCCGGCTCACCCTTGATGTTGCAGGCACTGCATTACCCTTCCTTGTTGCTGTTCTGCTAGAAACAACTTCTGTCACCTCGGGACAACTGTTTTCTACTGCTATTGCTCTGCTCTGCTGATGTCCTTTAGTCCTCCTGTGATCTGCAATCACCCTCTAATACCATGTTGAAGTTTCTAAGTTCACTTAGTTAGAAACCCTTCGTGCACTCTATCTAATTTATTCCTACCTACTTGTTATTTTCCTTAACAAGTTATTTACAATGTAAATACTGAAAATAAACGCTAGTGCATGATCAACATATCACAGATCAGCAACTAAAAGAAACAAAAACAAACACACCATATGACACCATTATTTTTGGACTAATGTCCCTGGTAAACCCAAAGTGGGAAAACCGGTGCAGCTATCTGAGAATTTTCTTATTAAGCAATATCAAAGTACAATCTGGGTGTCGAAATGGACCTACCCAACAAAGAATTTCCTTGGCAGTAATACCTTTCAGTTTCTGACAAATCTCCTTGCTGAAACCCCGGATAATCCTTCCGGCAACTACTCAACACCAATCTGCCCCAAAAACCCCAGCGTCAGCCTCTCTCTGGATTGCGTCAGCCCCTCTCTGTGTCACGCTGGCCCTGTGTCACCCCGGATAATCCTTCTGGAAACTACCCAGCACCAATCTGCCCCAAAAACCCCAGCGTCAGTCTCTCTCTGTACTGCGTCAGCCTCTCTCTGCCTCACGTTGGCCCTGCGTCACCCAGGATGGGTATGCGTCAGCCCTGGGAGGCCCTACGTCAGCCCTCTGGCCCTCTGCGTCAGCAACACTGGCCTTTCTGAGGCTCTGCGTGAGCCCTGGCTGGCTTTGCATCACTCTCCTTGGCTACTGCGCTGCTCTCCCGACACTATCTCTGCCTCTCTATCTCTCTGTACTCAAATGCCCCTCAGCTGCATCTCCCAATCACTAATTCTATCTCTCTTAGCAAACCCCGCTCTAGAGAATAAAATGATTGATCACTCTGGTTTGTTCTCCAAGTGACCCTCAAGCCTCCTCTTATACCTTTCCTGTTGACATATCAACAGCTGCGATGAAGTCCCTAATCAACGACTAAGATTAGATCTGGCTTGATCCATGTCTTTTGGACCATTCTAACATAGTTTCATATTAATACACATTAATATTTTATTATCCCTAAGTTTAGACTTAGGGATTCCATTAAAAATATTAATTATTTTAATATCTCCTAAACTCTTTAGAATCTGGCCAAACCCTTTCTGGGTATTGGAGACCTCATGTGCCCCAACCTCTCCACCAAATTTCGTGGCTAGAGCACATCTAATGATACCCCAAATCAACATGCCGAAGCCACTAGCTCAAGTGTTCGTTTTCTCATAGCTGAGAATGAGCGAATGGCAAAGGAACTACAGGTGGCCAAGCAGGGAGGAGACTTGGTGACAATGTTCACCCGAGTTGAACTGAAGAAGGCAATACTAGATGAAGTATTGTCCTTGGACACAATTATGCGAGCATTGTACTCTAAGTTTGGTACCATGCGTCAAGCAGTCGTTCATCTCCACGGATGGCAGCAACGGTATGCAAGAAGAGTACGCATCTTGAAGAACATACATGCTACTGTTGATAACATGCGAGCATGGACGATGAAGTACAAGGGAGCCCCGCTTCACTTGCCAAAGATGATGAAGGCCAATGCGGTCGAGCTGCAAACACGTATCTGGAGTCAGATTTGGAATTATGAAGACCTATCGCAACTCATCACTAATATATAAGATTCCCTTGCACAAGTATTCAAAAGCATGGAGGTTATAGTAAACACTCATGCGATCCCATCACTTGGGACCCTCACCCAAGTGAAGACCAAGAAGTAGGTCCAATAGGAGCTTGACTCGTGCTTCGATGAGTTGATGCGCACCGCCACCAGCCTAGACTTGCCTATTAGTGCAGACATCATGCGCAAGTACGTTGTTGGTTCGGCCTCACTAAAGACAATGATGCGCATGTTGACAGACGAGTTGGACAGAGGAGCCCGAGCAGCGTACCCAGATGCTATAGAGGTAAGGTTCAGGTTTCAGACGGATGTCACAGTAGAACACATGGACACTCTCAAGGACTACCAATCTTGGCATCAATATGTCACTGTTGATCAGCATGAGGATGTTGAGCAGTTGGACTTCTATGGTTGTCTAAGTCCGAATGATGTCTAGTTTGGCTTGTCCAAGCCATTGTTCACATGGGTACATATGCGTTGTAATGTTAAGTCATGTCAAGTGTAACTCAAGTGTCAAAAGCGGATGTAACAGTCATAGAGTAGGGCTGTTGGCTGGATATATCGATCTTGCGGACAAGACCGATCTCCCTAGTATCAGAAGAGAGTCTAGCAAAAAATAGACAAACAAATCTATCTTTCTTTAGACATGCGATTTATAAATAAATACTATAAAGGTGTTAAGACCCTACCTTAGATCCAATGCTTGTTCGTAGTAGTCATCCTTCAATCGTTTGAAAGAGTTACCTTTGAGAACCTGCAATCACAAACAAGCAAACATTAAATAGCACTTGCATAGCAAATATCATAAATCATGTCTATTATGGTGATCAAGGAATCCATAAAATAAACCATGAATCAACGGCTTATTGAGAAAAACAAATTTATTTGTATTAACTTTGAAGTAGAAGAACCTTACAACCTTTTCAGCCTTGATGTTGAACTAGCTCCTCCTGGGGTCCGAAATAGGAATTTCCTTTACTTTGACAAGCATTGCACTCTTCCAAATGAGATCTTAGAGGTATGTAATCTCTCCTCATAAAAACTCAACTAAAGAAGACTAAGTTCCAACAGCATTTCACCTCAAAAATGTTCAGCTTCTAACCTCCTAAGTAACCAACCCAATGCTTCTTTTTATAGTGCAGAGGAGGAGGTTACAAGTCCACCTATGAAGGGATAGAATCCTCATTCAAAGGGATAAGCTCCTCACATCAAGGGGTTAGCTCCTTAAGGTATGAGATACATGAACCTTAAAAGAGCGAACTTGCCACCTCAAGATTCCTTCCAGAAGCTTCCAGAAATGACTGAAAGTGAGTTTTTTAGAATATACTCGCGCCTTTTTAACTTTTACAGGGGTCCGCACCTTTAACACAGAGACAGAGCGGTCAAGTGCACAGGAGACATGACCATTAGGTGCGGGACCACAGGTAAGACAGAGAAAGTGCGAAACCAGAGTTTTAAAGACTTTGAGGGCTTTTCTCTTACTTTCAAGGCTTGATATGAGGAACTGATGCTTCAGACTTGCAGAGGGGAAAAGTATGAGTGGTAATGAACTCACATAGATAGCAAAATGTCAAGGTGACAATTTTCAGTGCAACAGATTGCCCTCTAAAGTGCGAAGTCTGTAATAGATGAAGATAGAGTCTGTCATTTATGAAGAGTGAAGTGCTTTATCATTTCAAGGATTATCCTGTGGACACCCCAGTCGGAACCTGTAAAAACATTCAATGCAAAATATATATATGTAGACATATCATCTCTAAGGTAGGCATTCCCATACTCAGATCAAAACTGACTAGAAAACTCACTAAACTATCCCGATATAGGAATGATTTTGTAATACATCAAGAGTATAGACATATGTAGATACAGTATGGGTGCAACCATCTGTTTATGAATAGTCCACTGTATAATGAATAACAAAATTCCTCGCAGCCTGGATGGTAGAAACTAGATCCAGGTTCTTGATTTCCGCTTCCCGAACTAGTATGATTCTATCCATGTGAATGAATATATCGAAGGCGAACATGGTAGAAACCACTTGATTACCATTCAATGATGTGAACTGTTAACAAGTGTGAGAGAAACCATCAGTAATGTCAATGGCTTTCAAAGTACTCAGTACAATCCATGAAATGTGAATAAATGAGCTGAAGTCGAACATGTCATAGAATCATTCGATCGAAGGTCAATGATGAAACCTATCGTCGAAGGCGAGAAAACTGCCATTAGGGCATGTAGTTTTCAAGGTATTGACGATTTCTAGAATCTAGATCAACTTCCTAGATAATAAGCTGAAGTCGATAGAAAGCGATTCGTCGTAGGCAAGCCCACAACACAATATCATAGATCAAGTTTTGAAGAAATATATTGGCAAGGACTGACTCAGGGATGGTCAAAATGGATGACAGATATCTTGTAGATGAATGGTTTGTTTGAATTGATCTCTTGAACACACAACAACACTGCAGATGGTTTGGTGACAATTGACCCAAAGCTAATACCCAGAAATCGGCTGAAGACTTTCAATGTGGTTTGATTAACTATTAGGCAAAGGATTTCCCAACCCAGGTGAATAAAAAATGTTGTGTTCAAGAGTGGTTAACGACTTTTCTAGAAAACAAAGTGTAACAAATAGATTCGTTTTTCTCTCTTTTCCCCCACCATTTCTGGCAAGTACCTCTTTATTTTTGACAAGCTTGAGGAGAATAACAATGCTTATTTATAAGCTCATCCTTCGGATGAGTCCAACTTAGTTTAAAATTCGAACCCTAAGATTGACTGGTTCGTTCCTATTTAAAATTGAACAGGTCCTTTATTGTTAAATTTTAACGAGTCCAGTATAGGAAAAACTCTGTGTTTTTCAATTTTAGAGAGTCAGAAGAAAAACTTAAGAAAACTCCATGGGGGTACTTTTTCGTAAAATAATCCCTCAGGTCCGAAAAATGATAAAATAATACAGGAGGGATGACATTTCCAATACTTTAACGAGCTGGAAAGGACAAGCGCTTGACAATCTTTTCATATTTAACGAGTCTGAAAAGGGTTTAAAGAGGACTCTAGTCTTCTCATGGTGACGAATCCAATGTCGTCAGGGTTTAACGAGTCCGACATTGGTAAAATTAGGAGTCTTTTTCCTGTTTAGGAGTTTGAAAAAGACGGGGAAAAGAAAACTCCAGGGGGGTTATTTTTCGTAAATGTGTCCCTCGAGCCCGAAAAAGTATAAAATAATACTCGAGAAAACCGCTTGACCATTATGATCAAGGAGTACTTTTCATAATTAGTTGCTCCAATCCGAAAGAGTAAAAAAGTGATCGAAGAAACGTCATTTCATAACCAGTATCGAACTCCAAATGACAAAAGTCCAGCGATCTTTTCATGTTTATACAGTCAGAAAAGAACTGAAAGTGGACCGCCTTTTTATTCTGTTTAACAAGTTAAAAGGGAAAAACTCGGCAATCTTTTCATATTTTACGAGTCAGAAAGAGCTTAAAAAAGACTCGTCCTAGAGGAACGAGTGGTATAAAGGGTAGCAACTGGTTCCGGCAATGGTGGAACTGCTCAGAACATGTAATGGTTAACAGGCTGGCTAATAAAACCACTCATCACTGCAGTCCCTTAGGAAAGGAAAAACAATCAAGTGAAAGCATATGATCAGCCAAAGAGATGGTGGCGATGGAATGAAAACAACCAAGGATCATCTAGCAGAATTTAGCGGATAAAAATGGTGATCACGAGATGTAAATCGGGTATAGGTTCACTTTTACACAAGCTTGAACCATAGAGAACTCTGATTGGATTCGGTTTCATGTTTATTCAAGCTTGAAATGAAAAACTATGCTTGTTATAAGTTCACATGCCCTCGACATAATGACTCAAATCGAGGTACATGCCCCCCAATCTTCATTGCATTCAACGAGGTGGATGGAATGAAAGTTCACTTTCGAGATTTTGGAAAACTCAAAGATTCGATTTGGAAAGGGAGTTGTTTCATTTTTTAATGAGGTTGACACAGTAAAAGAACTATCCTCATAACCCTTGTTTCATTTTTTAAATGAGCTTGACACAAGACAAGGAACTATGCTCCATAATCCTTGTTTCATTTTTTAAGGAGCTTGACATAAGACAAGGAACTATGCTCCAAACACTCGGTTTCATTTTTTAACGAGGTTGACACAGGAACAAACTATCCTCGAGCTTGATCAGGAATCAGAAAATGACTGTATAGCGCGATATGCAATTACAAAGGGACTCAAAGGCATTGCGCCATCAAATGAATCCACCTCAGAATTGGAAGATACGATTCGAGGATCATCAAAAGTAACAGTATTCGATGAAATCATATGAATATTTGCAATAGAAGGCGATACGTTAGGAGGAGGGAAGGAAAAAATTCCCAGTAAACCAGAATCTTTAATCAAACCTATGCCAACATCTTTGTAAGGGATAGTCGTTTTACCGATGTGCTGAACACTATCTGTAGAGGCTGGGTCGGATGAGAAATAAGTTAGTTGGTCTATCGTAACGATCTTTCCGTTATGAGAAAACTTGATAAGCCAAAAGACCGATGAAACAATAATAGTCATAGCATAAGACCAATTGTGACCCAGGAGAAGGTTGTAATCTAGAGGGGCGTCAACCACTTCCACATCTAGATTGACGGTTTTGCCTTCGAACCCTGTGGGTAAATCCTTCAAAATACCAAAAGGATGGAACTCTCGGCCATCAAAAACCTTTAGAATTGTCGGAGACTGATTGAATGTAGGAGAACCAAGCGATCTCCAACACTGGATCGACATAATACATGTAGAAGCCCCTTCATCAATCACAGTCCGAAAACAAGGTCTGTTTTTGACTAAAACTGGAATCTGGAAAGCCATTTGATGAGGTAGGCGGGTGTACTATTCTTTAAATCGAAGATTCTTAGGTTCGGATCCTGAATATCGACAACTCCTATAGCAGACAATAGTAATTTATGTTGTGCTGGGCACGATTGCAGCACTTCCAAAGCCAACATTGCTGAAGGGGAAATAGCCAAGTCTTCAACAATGTTATAACTATGAGCAGCTCTCGCATGTGGATTGAAAGCTGATTTCCGAAATATACTTTTAGCAGGTGGTTTGATTACTGAGTCAAGGTTGGGTTTTTCGATCTGTAGCAGATCAAAACTAGGAGGACGTGTAGTCGATGTGTTTAAGTTAGAAGATTTTGCTTCTTTACCATCAATAGGATTTTTACTACCATAATCTTGTGATCGCGTTGCAATTCTGACATGAGACATCATCATAATGGGTTCTTCTGAGGTATTCGAGGAAGAAGCAACCATCTCACTATCTTGAGTAGGAAAAAGATCCTTCAAGACAGCAGGCGTTTGAGAACCTTTAACGAATTTTGAAACCTCTGCTCGATGTGGGCATTCTTTAGTAAAATGATCCTCGTCGCAAATGAAACAAGGATAGCGAGGTTTACGTTTTTCGTCAGTAGATTCATTTTTATCCGTTTTATATTTTGAATTTTGTTTTTTTTTCTTCTTCCCCTTCTCTTTACTACCGGATTTGGTCGTAGACGAATCTACGACATGGACATCGGCAGAAACTTCAGCGGAAGAATCTCCTTTTCAGGGAATCAGGTAAAGTTATTGTAGGAGAAAAATTCTTTGAAGATTTCTTCTTGCTTTTAGTACTAACTGAACCAATCATACCATCAGTGGCATGAGACCCCGAAGGAGCTGTAGTTATTTGATCGTGTTTTGGAAGATCAGGGATTTTTTCATGTAAAGTCCCTGACTACATATAGACGAGGTCAAGGTACTGAGCCTGAGCAATGACTTGCTCTTCAGTGACAACTCCTTCCTTAGCTACATCTTCAGTGATTTTAGGTAACAATGATTTAATGAACCATTCCGCTAAAATTTGATCTGGAATTAAAACTTTCACTAAACGCCTTTTACGTCGCCATTCATGAATATGATCAGAAATATATGTGGACGTGGATTGTTTTAGTGAAGTTAACAGTTCCGTGCCATTGTGTAATATTCTTAATTAGCCATGGCTAATTGGAATATTTGATTTTGCTCAATTTTGCCTTCTATAGTTATTTATAAATAAAAAGGTGAGAAAAGGGGGACATAACTCACTTTTTGAATAAAGTCACTCCCTAGTAACACAATGTTGTAACTTAAAAGGGGAGCCAAGGGGGCCAAAGGACCACGTAGAGAAAGGGGCCCACGTAGAGACTTGGAGGGACTACGCAGATGGAGAGGAGCACGTGGTAAGAGAGAGGCTATGTTGGAGGAGGTGGGCCTTAGAGTTTTGAGAGAGGCCAACGCTATAAAGGATAGAGGAGCCTTTTCATTTTGGCATTCGATTATGTTGCATTTGAGCTAGTCACTTCGACTTAGAGCATGCTGGCGGTTTAGCCTGTCTGCAACACTATTTAGTGTATCGAGTGTCTCCGTTCGGAGATCTCACCCTTAGCCTCGGGGGACTTCGAATGCTTGCTCGGGCAAGGTAGTTTCATCAGTTTTTTGCAGGAGGATCGATCTTTGGAGTTGAGAAAGAACTGAGTATTTTGATGACTGCGCAATCTCGAGAGAGGAGGACGCAGTCTCTTTTGGTAGGAGCTTCGGATTGGGTTTATGTGGAGGATTTGAGCTTGGAGATTGAGCAAGGGATCAACCCTTGCATATTGGAGGATTTTGGCAGAGTCTTGGGTAGAGTTTTGGAGGATTCTTTTCAGTGGCGGTGCAGAGCTTTGAAGGATAGCATAGATCCTCAAGGGGGTGATTTTCGGAGGTCAGCGATTTTAGAAAAGCTTTCTGGGCTTTTCTTGGTCTATTGAGCAGAGGCTGATTCCAGAATTTCAACATTTTCTGAGGAGGGGAACAACCCCAAATCCTCACTTGATTATAGTAGTAGCAGCAACACAACGGTTCTCCGGCAACTTGGACGCAGTTCAGAGAGAGGCCATTTCCTTACCGTTCTGAGTGTATTTCTTCATTTGCCTTGTGCAAATCGAGGTGCTATCTTTCTGATCACCTCCTGTACTCTTACCATTATTCAGTATAATAAAATGGCTTAGCATTTCTCTCTGCATTTCTGGAGTATCTGCTTATATTCCATGTATATATTATTGTATGTTGCACTACTGTTATTTTTATCTCTTGAGCTTCCCGGCTACTATATCACTTGTGTGTTTTTCTCCTATACTCTTAGACAGAGTCTGGAAAGGGCCAGGTAGCCTCCAGATCTCGTCCTCTTTTCATAGGCTACATATCTGGTAAACGCCCTCCTAGTCCATCTCTAGTTGGAGTTTGCTTGTGTTTGAGGGATATCCCTAAAAAGGGATATTACAGTGGTATCAGAGCATAGATTTGGCTTAGCTCGTGGAGCTAGCAGTCTATGACACCTGGGGAAAAGCCCTACATCTGTTACAAAGGTAGGAAATACAGAGATACTGAGCGTAGGTTGGAGAACACCTACGGAGAGGGAGACTGTGTTCGGGTGGTGGACACAGAACAGGAGGAGCTTGTTGTGAACACAGAACAGGAGGAGCCTGTGGTGGATGTAGAGCAGGAGGACCGATGGCAGATGAGGACGGCAAGAGATTTGCGGACATGCTCCTCAAATCAGTGTAGGATCTGTCGAGGCAAATCGAGATGATGGGGTAGAGATTCACGACGATGGAGTCTAGACAGCGTGAGAACCCACGAGTTGGCCAGGTTGGCGAGGGATCGGGTACATCCCACCATTTGCCAGAGCAGGGTGCCACTTAGCGTGATACTACTCAGTAGATGGCCACACATGCCCCTACACACTCTACCATGCCCACTTTCCTAGGAGCAAACACGGGGGCTGGAGCCCAGCAAGAGGCAGAGCCTGGTCATATGGGCGATTATTTTGCAGAGTACCAGGCCTATGGGCAGGAGTTCAAGGATGTTCTCTCATTCAGAGACTTTGTTAAGCTCCAGCAGGATAGTAGACTCCGCGACTATCACAGGGGATACCGACAGTATCATGATGGAGACATCCATCGCACAATGAGTAGATTCCACTTGCCTACATTTGACGGTTCATCGAACAGTTTGGCAAAGTCTTGGGTGGAGAAGCTGGACATCTATTTCCAACTTAACCAGATGTCGGAGACAGAGGCCATCAAGGTGGCAACATTACATTTGGATGGTGAGGCCCAGGACTGGTGGTTCCATGGGTTGGTTACACCGGAACAACACTTTGTTGAGTTAATGAGGCTTAAACAGACTGGGAGCCCAGAAACCTACATTGCAGACTTCTTGAGGGTTTCAGTGATGGTGGCAGATCTATCCGCAATAAGGAGGATCTACATGTTTGTTGAGGGGTTAGCAGAGCCACTTTGGGGTCTAGTTAGATCCACTAGACCATCCATACTCTAGGATACTATTAGCAAGACCCGGGACTTACAGGATGCCTTACCCAGGACCCAGACACCTTACCCCCAAAGACAGGCCTTCCAGCCTAAGGGGAAGGATGTGAGGATTTCGCCTCCAAAGGGGAATCCAGAATGAACACAGATTGATGATGATGCCAAGAGGGAGCTGAAGAAGAAGCGGTTGTGCTTTACCTGTCAGGAGCCGTGGGCACTGGGACATAGACGTGCTGCTGGCAAAGCACATTTTATTGAAGTCTTCTCCGAGAGTAGCGGGGAAGAGGATGAGGAGGATGATGTAGAGGCAGGAGATAGTCATGCCGCGCAGGATCCTTTGTCACCTCCACCACCAGCATCAGGTGGTGCAACTTTTGCACCTACCGGAGGGGCCCTTGCAACATTGCGAGGAGTTCCCAAGTATTTGACGCTGCGCGTACGAGGGACAATATGTGGCCAGCGAGTATCAATTTTGGTTGACAGCGGGGAAACCCACAACTTCATTGATGCACAGATGGTTGAGCGGAGAGGTATACAGACAGAGAGTTTCGATGGATTTTCAGTTTTGGTGCCAGGAAATCAGACCATGGTGTGTGCTCCTTATGTCCCAGAGTTATCAATGACGATGGGCATCTACACACTGATTGACCACTTTTTCATGGTCAATATCCCGGACACCAACATGATACTGGGTGTTCATCGGCTTATCACTCTAGGGAAGGTCACGACAGATTGGAAGGCCCTAGAGATGGAGTGGGATGATGAGAAGACAGGGAGGCATGAGAAGATACGGGGACAACACACATATCCGCCTCAGACTATTTCGGCTCATCGGATGGAGGCAGTGTTCTGGAAGGGAGACGTAGAATGGGCAGTGGAGCTGCATGCATCAGAGGCAGGGATTACAGGGCAGATGGTGCACCTAGAGATACAGTCCATCCTTGACCAGTATGCCACAGTGTTTGGGGAGATTCCACTGGGACAGCCACTGGATCGGGGGTTTTGAGCACACCATTGAGCTTGAGTAAGGAATACAGGTAGTGATTACTACCCCCTATAGACATCCCAAGGCCTATCAGGATGAAATTGAGTGGGCCATTCAGGAGTTGCTGGCTCTTGGGCACATTCGGCCGAGCATGAGTCCTTTTGCTTCTTCCGTGGTGTTGGTGATGAAGAAGGACGGTACATTGAGGATGTGAATTGACTACAGGGCCCTGAACAAGAAGACCCTGAAGAACAAGTACCCCATACCCAGGATCGATGAGTTGATGGATGAGTTGAGAGGAGCACGGTTCTTCTCAAAGATTGATGTGAGATCTGAGTACCATCAGATTCGCGTGAGGGAGCAGGACATTCCCAAGACCGCCTTCAGGTGTCACTATGGGCACTTTGAGTTTTTGGTGATGCCCTTCGGGCTAACCAACGCCCCAGCTACATTCCAGTCCTGCATGAATCACATCTTCCACAATCAGTTAAGGAAGTTTGTGTTGGTGTTCTTTGATGATATCCTCATTTACAGCAGGACTTGGGAGGAGCATCTCCAGCACATTGAGACAATGTTGCGCATCTTGGAGGAGCAGCAGTTCTATGCCAAGCTCTCCAAGTGTGAGTTTGGATTGACGGAGATGTTGTACTTGGGACACATCATAGGGGTGTATGGAGTGAGGGTCCACGAGGAGAAGATCAAGGCCATGAGAGATTGGCCGGAGCCGAGGAACGTGACAGAACTTCGAAGATTCATTGGCATTTGTACTTACTACCGGAAGTTCGTCAAGAGTTTCTCACAGCTTGCTGCACCCCTGATAGATCTGATGACGAAGAGGGGATTCAGTTGGTCGGATACAGTGCAACGAGCCTTTGACAGGCTCAAGGAGGTTATGAGCAGCTGCCCAATGCTTGTATTGCCGGATTTTACGCAGCCATTTGTTTTGGAGTGTGGTTTGTCAGACATTAATATATTTATCTTATCTTATCCTATGTCTTCTCAAAAGCTCAGAAAAGCACAACGCCATGCAATTTAGAATTACATATTTGTGGCAATTAAATATTGTGGGTAAAATATGCTTCCATGCATGAGCCTAAGACAATATAGATGTAAATTCCTAAGCAAATGTGGGAAAGAAATGAGGTAAAAAAGCAACAAATCCGAATTACAAATAATATGCATGCATCTAACTTCACTTCAGTATATAAGTGCCATATTCTTGCATTCCAACTACATGACATGAACAAATATTCTGGTAGAAAAAAACTACAATTTAACATTTAGAAACCTTATACCAAAGCTAACCTGAAGATGATAACCACAGGCATACTAATTCTACTTATTAAATGGCTGACTTCACATAAGCATGTATTTTAATTCACAGTCACGTGACTTGGACAGATCATAAATGAAAAAGCTATTTCATAAAACATGCAAATTCTCTTCAAATGTAAACCAAGCACGATGAACAAAGTTAATACAGTAAGGGATATAACAGTCTAGAAACCTCTAGACAACAATGGGATTTCATATGTCCCTGAAACGTGATTTTAAGAATGAGATGGCTGAATGCACATGCACAAACAGACACCCACACAGACAGAGAGTTAACAAATAGACGCTTACCTGATGCAATTTAAAATCATTATAGCACAGCATCTTTTCCGTGACTTTCTCCTGGGTGCATTTACCAAAAACACCTCTTGCATGCAAAATTTTAGCCAAATTGTGTACATCGGTTTCAGTGTAGATACGCCTAACTAGCAAAGGATGGTTTGCAATCTGTGAAAAACCACAATTGCATCCTTAAGAAACAGCTATAATATAATTCCGAAGACAAGCTGTGCTATAACCACTATGTCGGCATTTCAGCACACCTTTCGAAAATGTAAGAAGTAGTTATTAATCTGGCGCCCAGGAAGGGAATCGACAGCATTCTCTACTGCAGACCCGGCATTTATTGCCAAACGTGCCTCCTCAATAGCTTCTTCATATGCAGCAGCCTGTTCTGGTACCATTGTCAGAGACTCTTTCTGTACAAAACAGAAAACATGCATCAGAGAATCTCAGCCAAGTGAATCCTTCTGTTAGACAAATTCCAGAATATTAAAAAATTCTCTAAATAAGCTTGTATGGACCCTGTGAAGGCACCATGGTAAAATTCATAGACATGCTACTCTTGGGGAGCAACGCTAGAGCATCTGGTATGAATACAAGTGGCAGGATTCTCTCAGAATATCCCATCAGTCATTTCCTTTCATTGCTTACCCAATGTATTAATATCTGTGCAAGCTGATTCTAATGTTTCATGGATCAAATAATCAACCATTTCTCTCTCATGGATCCTAATGAATAAATGGCTTTATTATGATATTACTTTAGCTACCAGAAACCAGCAGAAGTAAATTGCATCTAATAACAAACACTGTAAATGGAAAATCAGATAGCATTATTCCAACCTTTTGAGTTTTTTGTACTAGATGCTGCATAACATCTGATTTTAAGCGCCTTAGAATAAATGGCCCCAAAATTGTTCTGATACGAGCAATTAAGTTTGTATCTTCTGCCGAAGCACTTCGAACCTTTTTCAAATCCACATCACCAGTTTCAAAAATATTTGGCATCATAAACTCCAAAAGTGACCACAGCTCCTGGAAAAATGTTCACTTCACATACATAAATGCATATTATAGGATCTAACACTTGAGCAAAAATCCACAATTCATATTCATAACACAATCACATTGGTGCCAGCTACATAAAATAAGGAATTGGTGTGATTCTGACCAGCTTTGGCATCTATATTTAAAATTTAACAATTAATGCAAAACAATTACACATGTTTGGTAATTCACACTGTCCTTGATCACATTTTTATTCATGAAATTATACAATGTTCATCAAACTTAGAAGACTCTTGCAACTATCCTTTCTATGCATACAAGAAGAGTGTATCATGCTAGGAGAGAACACTTGAAAACACACTCAGCAAAGCATAACCGTCATTTTGATCCATCACAAGACAATTAAATATAATAATCTAGTAACAGCTAAAAAAGAATGAAGTATTTGTGTCTAAGCTCCCTTGTTTCCAATAAATTGTGGGCCAAACCTTATGTCCAACTATTTTCTGCACCATCCAAAACCAAAGGACTATGCAGCAGTTCTAAATTAAGAAAAAATACAAGCATCAAAAGTTAAAAGAATGCATGATGCATGTAGGATAGTTACTCTGATTTAAAGGATTATTACTTATCATCTTTAGTTTAACAGGGATTCTGTTTGTGATTCCATATTCAAACACTAAACAAAAGAACAACATTACAAAGTATTTTCTAGAACTATGGAGGAATCATCATTTTTACATAAGCCGAGTTCAGTCATTGACTCTGCTGTAGCTAGCGATGCTCAAGCCCTGAAAGATTTCTATGAGGATCTTCATTACAGGAAACTACCCAATAACTGCTTTTGCAGGGCTGAGATCATTTGTGTGAATTAGTGTTTCAAAGTGTGGGTAGATGTTGCACAGAGAATAGAGGAAACCCCATCACCATCACTGCTAGAGAACGCTAGTGACACCAGCCAAGGACAAATCGAAACCTATGGCTGTTAGTTTTTGTAGCATCAGATGGTGTTCTAGTCTCAAGACTTTGTGGAAAGATGGTGTTCTAGTCTCAAGACTTTGTGGAGAAGCTAAAACACAAGAATTCTCCAAACCGCAGAAATCGTTTCTGGAAATTCCACCTAGAGATGGTTTAATTAAATTAATTGACCATAATTAAAAAATTCTTAACTCTAACCTAGAAATAGTGTTTAATTAATAAGAATTAATTGAGAAAGGTGTGAATCATCTGAAAACTCACACGGGTCGACTTGGAAATGATCTCAACCCTCGATTAAATTTTAATTGTGCCCGTTGGAGTCCGAACTAGAGATTATAAGAAGAGGTCAATGGGTAGATGGAGAACACAATTCTGCAGATACTCAGTTGCCCAGGCAGGTCAAATTCCCAGTAGCAAGAGTGATTTAGCAGTGGAGGTCGAGCCAATGGGTGAGTAGCAAGTGGCAGGAGAGATCAGCAGTATCCAGAGGAAGATATTCCAGATCTGGAGAGTCAAATAGCGGGAGTGCAAGTTTTCCCAGGCAGCAACAGCAGTGCAGTTCTAGAGCCAGAGAGAAGCAGAGCTACAGATTTCAAGAGTTTCCAAAGGCAACAGCAACAAATGCAGCAGAAGCACTGCGCAGAGGCTGACGCAGAAGGAAGTGAGAATTGCTGAAGGGCCAATTTTGGGAGCTGAGATCAGCGGTGGGGTGAAGAAAAATTCTCACGATAATTTTGCCAGTCATTCTCGCAGATTGGATTGTCAATTTGACATCCAAATTATTGTACTCAATTATTTGCTGTAAATAATAATATAAACCCTCAGTTGTTGCAACTGGTTTTCCCACATTGAGTTTCTCTAAGGACTTCTGTCCAAAAATAACAGTCATTTTTACGTGTTTGCTAGCTTTTCTCAATTTGCAACACTTTTATTTTATACAGAATTTTATTTGTGAAGATTGCAGTGTGATTAATTCGTTGTTGTCGTAGCAATAAACTGCATAATTTATTTTTAATTAGAAGAATTAATTTCAGTTCTTGCAATAGAAATTCATAGTGAAATTTTCACATTATATCAGAGTGAGTTTTACAGACGAGGAGCTCAGAGGCAAAGAAAGAAAAAATCGTTTTTCAGAGGGAGCAACAGGACGAATTTTCTGGGGTTGCGCAGTGCCTAGCCAACCAATGCAAATTGTTGGGAAGAATCCAATTTTCACTTGCAGGTGGCAAAAAAAATTTGAATTTACCAGAAGTAATTCCAGCAGGCAGAGGGGGCAGAGCTCAAAATTTTCTTCCAGATTGGAGGACAAATTTGCTTGCTTATCTAGCGCAGCTTCACAGGGTGTCTGGTATATAGACAGTGGCATGTCAGCTCACATTACAGGGACAAGAGAATACTTTTCTAGCTACAACGAAGAGCAGATGGACTTCCAGATTACTATGGGAAACAGGACGATGTGCACTCCAATGAGGAGAGGTACCATTGATTTTCAAAGGGAGTCAGGAGCAAGTACCAGCGCTACAGATGTGTTGCATGCGCAGGGATTAGGCATGAACCTGATTTCAGTATCCCAACTACAAGATAAGGGATATGATATCCACTTCGCAGGGAAGGTGTTTGTCAAAGACCTGAGCTGGAAGAGGGTGAGGCAGATTGCAGTTCGAAGCAACAGATTGTATAGGTTGCAGCTTGATTCTCCAATGGCACTAATAAGCAGCGACAGTAGCAGTGAAAAAGACCTGAATTAGCTATGGCATAGGAGAATGGGACATTTAAAGCTTGGAGCACTTAGAATGTTCAAGGAAACTCTGACAGGTGTTCCAGAACTTGGCACAAAACACGATGATGTGTGCAAAGGGTGTGTGCTTGGGAAATATGCCAAGGCATCATTCCCAAGAAATGACAGTGGAGCAGATGGTGTGCCGGGACTTATACATTCAGACATTTGTGGCCCTATGTCCACTAGAGCCTTCATCTACTTCTTGAAGACCAAAGATGAGGTCTTTGATCGCTTCAAGGAATTTAAGGCTCTAGTAGAGAATGCAACAGGGAAGAAGATCAAAGTGTTTCGCACAGATAATGGTGGAGAATACACAAATAAATGCTTCACAGATTTATGTGTTAAGGAAGGCATCAGAAGAGAGTGGACAACTCCATATATTCCACGGCATAATGGGGTAGCAGAGCAGAAAAACAGATCTATAGTTGGGTCTGCAAAAGCGATGTTATATGACCAAGATTTGCACAGGTTTCTATGGGCAAATGCATGTAACACAACAGTGGATATCCAAAACAGGGTTCCTCAAAAGGCATTGGGAAAGATAACACCAGAAGAGGTCTTTGCAGGAAAGATGCCCGAGGTAAGTCACTTTAGGATCTTTGGCAACACAGCTTATTGTCATGTGCCAAATGAGAAGCATAGCAATTAGATCAAACCGCAGAGAAGGGGTTTCTCGCTGGGTATAGTGAAACCTCAAAGGCATATAGGATTTATGTTCCTAGAAGCAAGAAGATCGTAGTGAGATGAAACATAAAGTTAGTGGAGGACAAAGCATTCAAGAGGTCTTGTGATATGCCAGCAGGAGATCAAAGTGAGCCACCAGAAGCTCCATTGGTCCAGCCATAGGGGCAGACAGTAGGCCCACCAATGGGACTGTCACAGGGATCCAGTACATTGACCATTATTAGCATTTCCTCAGGTGCAGGGGATCTAGTGAGATCACAGTAGAGGGAGCAACAGAGGCAAGATGAGGAGGAGTTGGTTGAACCTCCCACCACTAGTGGTCGAACCAGCAGAAAAGTTCGTCAGACATTGAGAGATGTGAAGGAGTTCATTAGAGCTCCTAGGACGAACAACAGCGAGAGTCGACATCCTGACTAGTAGTGTACTAAGCATTGGTGGCTTGCGTTGCAAAACCTTCCATCTTTCGGGAAGTTGTACAGCGTCAAGTGTGGGTAGATGCCATGGTAGAGAAGTACATCTCTATCATGACGAATGATGTTTGGGAGTACATCTAACTCTTAGGAAAAGTGGTAAATTAATAGGAATTAATTGAGAAAGGTATGAATCATCTAGAAACTCACACAGATCAACTTGGAAATTATCTCAACCATTGATTAAGTTTTAATCATCGTTGTTGGAATCCCAACTGAAGAATATAAGAGGTCAATGGGTAGAGATGGAGAACACACTTGTGCAAATACCCAGTTGCCCAGGCAAGTCGAATTCCCAATAGCAATAGTGATTCAGCAGTGGAGGTCGGGAAAATGGGTGAGTAGCAAGTGGCAAGAGATGTCAAAAGCAATGTTTTAAGACTCCGACTCTGACTCCGACTCGGCCGAGCAATGTCTCCGACTCCGAAACGGTAATGACTCGGCTGGCTCGTTTTCAATGACTCGGTCGTTGTAAAAAATACATTAAATATTTAGTTTTTTTATAAAAAAAACATAATTTTGAAGATTTTAAACATAATTTT
>APFE030873958.1:293647-343207 GCA_000404065.3 Pinus taeda
CCATGGCTAATTGGAATATTCGATTTTGCTCAATTTTGCCTTCTATAGTTATTTATAAATAAAAAGGTGAGGAAAGGGTGACATAACTCACTTTTTGAATAAAGTTACTCTCTAGTAACACAACGTTGTAACTTAAAAAGGGGAGCCAAGGGGGCTAAAGGACCACGTAGAGAAGGGGGCCCACGTAGACACTTGGAGGGACTACGCAGATGGAGAGGAGCACGTGGCAAGAGAGAGGCTACATTGGAGGAGGTGGGCCTTAGGGTTTTGAGAGAGGCCAACGCTATAAAGGAGAGAGGAGCCTTCTCATTTTGGTATTCGATTATGTTGCATTTGAGCTAGTCACTTCGACTTAGAGCACGCTGGTTGTTTAGCCTGTCTGCAACACTGTTTAGTGCATCAAGTGTCTTCGTTTGGAGATCTCACTCTTAGCCCCGGGGGATTTCGAGTGCTTGCTCGGGCAAGGTAGTTTCATCAGTCTTTTGCAAGAGGATCGATCTTTGGAGTTGAGAAAGAACTGAGCATTTTGATGACTGCGCAATCTCGAGAGAGGAGGACGCAGTCTCTTTTGGTAGGAGCTCCGGATTGGGTTTATGTGGAGGATTTGAGCTTGGAGATTGAGCAAGGGATCAACCCTTGCATATTGGAGGATTTTGGCAGAGTCTCGGGTAGAGTTTTGGAGGATTCTCTTCAATGGCGGCGCAAAGCCTTGAGCGATAGTGTAGATCCTCAAGGGGGTGATTTTCGAGGGTCAACTATTTTAGAAAAGCTTTCTGGGTTTTTCTGGGTCTATTGAGCAGAGGCTGATTCTAGAGTTTCAGCATTTTCTGAGGAGGGGAACAACCCCAAATCCTCACTTGATTCCAGCAGTAGCAACAGCACAGCGGTTCTCCGGCAGCTTGGACGCAGTTCAGAGATAGGCCATTTCCTTACCATTCTGAGTGTATTTCTTCAGTTGCCTTGTGCAAGTCGAGGTGCTATCTTTTTGATCACCTCCTGTACTCTTTCTACTCAGTATAATAAAATGGCTTAGCATTTCTCTCTGCATTTCTGGAGTATCTGCTTATATTCCATGTTTACATTATTGTATGTTGCACTACTGTTATTTTTATCTCTTGAGCTTCCTGGCTACTATATCACTTGTGTGTTTTTCTCCTATACTCTTATACCGAGTCTGGAAAGGGCCAGGTAGCCTCTAGATCTTGTCCTCTTTTTAGAGGTGTCATATCTGGTAAATGCCCTCCCAGTCCATCTCTAGTTGGAGTTTGCTTGTGTTGAGGGATACCCCTAAAAAGGGATATTACACATTGTCGTATCTGACAGGCAACTGAAAATGAGTTAAGAAAGAAGTGGCTAATTGATTGAAATTATAAAACGAGGCTCGTGGTAACTCAATGTACCATTTGGCGGCAAGACCAATAAGAGTTTGTTGAAAAAGACGCAATCGAATTGAATCATCAATGATCGAATTAGATGCACACTAGAGGTGATAAGTCATAACGTGATTTGACGGATCCTCTCCTGACTTACCCTCGAATTTCGGGATATCATTGGGCAACTTATTAGGCATTGGCGGCCAATACGGAAGATAGTAAATCGGATCGTTTATAAGGCGCGACAAATCAAGTAAATCCAAAGTTGCAATAAATGGTAACTGACGATTAGGGTCGCGAAAACCTTGAGTAATGAGACCAACTCCAGGAGGAGGATATTCAGGATAACCTGGAATTGGATTTGCATTAGGAATGTTATAACCTCCTGGGAAACCAGGATTAACCAGACCAAACTGGGGTTGTTGAGGCTGTTAATAAGTATAGCCAGGATACGGTTGATACTAATAAACTGGGTTTTGTATAGTAGGACTGAATTGATACTGTCCCTGGTACAGTTGATAAGTGAATTGCGATTGACTTGTAGCAATCGTACTTGGACCAGCTTGTTCTACAGGCATTTGGACCAAAGTCTGAACTGTAGGTCCTGACTGTGGCACAGAGACTTGAGGTGTTTGCACTGATGCAGGGATAGTAGAAACTGGAGCTACAGATACTCTAGAAACAGGTGTGAAAGGTTGAACATAAGTTGCAGTAGTTGCAACAATTTGAGGCGGCGTCTGAGGTGAGCTAGGACCAGGTTGTTGAACTAAACCAGGTGCAGGGGCTTGAACAGTAGGTTGGACAGGTTGCTGGGTTGGACCAGAAACCAAAGGTTGTCCAGGTTGATTAGATAATTGCACATTAGGTTGCATAGTCTGTTGAGTTTGAGGTGGATTTCACACCATGTTCATTCCGGGGTATGGACTCATAAAAGGTTGTGCATATGGAGGACCATAACCTGGTTGAATGTAGGGCTGATAATTAAGCGGTACATTTCCAGCTCCTTGTATAAACGATTGACTAGAAGGCTGTTGGAAACCTTGAGTTGGGTACTGACTTTGAGGTTGATAACCCTGACGCATGCACTGAATCTAGGGTTGATAAACATCCTGAGTAATATACTGAGTCTGGCATTGACTTTGGGGTATGTATTGTCCTGAAGATATGTACTGTCCTTGAGGTTGGACCCCAGGTGGTAACTGACTACCTTGGGGTTGCCCCCCAAGCAGTAACTGATTACCTTGAGGTTGAGGATGTGGAATACTACCAGACATCATATGAATTTGCTTTACGTTCAACGTTTGAGTTCCATTACTACCAGGTGATAACTGATGTTTAGTCGGTTGAGGAGTCGCTCCTGAAAAAGTATCAGAGAGTGACTGGTACCCTGAAGGAACAGAAGAACCGCCCTATAAAAATGTTTTCGGTGATTGGGAAAACATAGAAGATCGTCTTGACATGATCGATGAAGGATAATAACCTCTTGGTGTACGATGAAAATAATCACACACAAACAAAGAAAATTTCAATAAAAGCACCTAAAGTCTCTAAAGAAACAAACCGCTGAATCACACACCTAAACATCTAAGAGTTCAAACCACACACAAATAGTAACTTCCCGCACTAAAAACACTAGTTGGTGATGAAATCCAACTTAGTAGAAGTTTAATACAGAAAAGGCGGTTGGAACAGTTACCTCGACAACCTGCTTAATGAAACAGACTAGCACAAGTTTCTTCACAAAACCATCTCGAGTGAACAGAACCCCCCAGAGAGTCCAAGTGAGTCTAGTCGACGTTTGCTCCAGGTATAGTGAGATCCTTCCTTCACCGTCACCTTAGGAAATAATCTTAAGTTTATGGACACTAAGGTTACCAACAACAACAAATACAACTGGGGGAACAGTCTATGATCCGATCTATGCGCAAGGGCAAAGTAACAAAGCTCAATCCCCTTGAAAGCTCCTCGACATTGATCAATCCAAGGTTTACCAACAAGTGACCCCAAGCTCCTCAACATTAGTTAATTCGAGGTTTACCGTTTATAATACGCACAAATCTTCTACCTTTCTCAGTGAAACAGAATTGATTGTCTCAAAGGTTCGGACATGATCTCGTGATTGACTCCTTTAAGAGAAGCTTCCCAGAATGTATCAATTACAATTGGATTTATTTCTTACCGCAAGATGTATCTACTTGTTTGTATTAACTATCTTGGAGAGTTAATTACTCCCTACTCCAAGATACTAGTTTAAGCTATATTAATGATAAGAGCCCTGGAAATAGAAAAGATTACTAGATCAATTTCAATTAAGCGTTGCTTTTATGGGTTGTTTTTTAAGTCAATAGGTATGGAAATGAAACTTTGATGGTGTGAAGACTCGACTCCAAAAATACTAAAAAATGCACCTAAAATGATAAGCAATTAGTTTTTCTTTCAATGAAATTCTAGCTAAAAGAAAGAGTTCGAGAATGCAATTTTTTAAGAAACAATTCTTTCTTTCAACATGGAAATGGAGAGAAAATCTTTTTGTTTTTTTTATAAGAACTCAAAACGAGACTAATAATTAATGCTCACAATAAATCCCTTTCCCTTTTCAAAACTTGAAACTACAATAAACAATTTGCTTCAAAAGAGATCTACAAGTTCTAGAAAAAAAAACTAATTTTGAGATCTAAAAACTTTTAAAAATTTAATTAAATAAAAACTTCAATTTTTTTGAGGACATTTTACTTAGTTGTTCAGTAAACTAAGGATTCATTTGTTCAGAATAACAAACCAATCAAAAAACATCCAGACATGTTTTCTTTTGTAAAAATGAAATTCAAAATTTATAACAAAGTTTGTTCAAAGATTTGCAACGAGAAGACTAAATCTATTTCTTACAAAGGATAGATTTCACAACCAAGTCAGACTCATCAAGAAGACGAAAAGACACCAGGGTGATCTAAGGTTTCTCAAGCTTCTGATCTTTGAGTCACTACAGAGACCAAGTGAAAACCACTCCAAGCATGCAAAACTTTTAGAAAATCATCTAAAACAAAAATACTATCGGAACTCACTCAGAAAAGATTTTTGACGGGGAAAATACAGATCTGGGTAGACACTAAAAATCCTAAATGAAACCTAAATTTAATTGGAAGAAGATATTTTAGGTTTTTCAAAAAATTTTACAGGTCCACAGGCTCTAGAAGAAACAAGTACGGTTTCGCTCTGTTTACTAAAGGAAAAGTGCAGAGATGCCCACACTGTCTGTAAAGAGAAAGTGCGGTCCCCTGAAAAACTTCGAAAAAAACAAAAAATAATCCAGATTCTAAAAACTACCTAAGCCAGTATACATCAATCAAAAACCAGAAATGAAAACAATTTTCTCAAGTCAAAACAAAGGAAAACCAAAAATTAAAAAACCTTCCCTAGCGGAGTCGCCAATTTGTTGGCCGGATAAATCAATCTTACGGACAAGACTGATCTCCCTAGTATCAGAAGATAGTCTAGCAACAAACAGACAAACAAATCTATCTTTCTCTAGACATATGTGATTTATAAATAAATACTATAAAGGTGTTAAGACCCTACCTTAGATCCAATGCTTGTTCGTAGTAGTCATCCTTCAATCGTTCGAAAGAGTTACGTCGAAAGAGTTACCTTTGAGAATCTGCAATCACAAACAAGCGAATATTAAATAGCACCTGCATAACAGAGATCATAAATCATGTCTATTATGGTGATCAAAGAATCCATAAAATAAACCATGAATCAACAGTTTATTGAGAAAAACAAATTTATTTGTATTAACTTTGAAGTAGAAGAACCTTACAACCTTTTCAGCCTTGATGTTGAACATGCTCTTCCTGGGGTCCGAAACAGGTATTTCCTTTACTTTGACAAGCCTTGCACTCTTCCAAATGAGATCTTAGAGGTATGTAATCTCTTCTCATAAAAACTCAACTAAAGAAGACTAAGATCCAACAGCATTTCACCTCAAAAATATTCAGCTTCTAACCTCCTAAGTAACCAGCCCAATGCTTCTTTTTATAGTGCAGAGGAGGAGGTTACAGGTCCACCTATGAAGGGATAGAATCCTCCTTCAAAGGGATAAGCTCCTCACATCGAGGGGTTAGCTCCTTAAGGTATGGGATACATGAATCTTAAAAGAGCGAACTTGCCACCTCAATATTCCTTCCAGAAGCTTCCAGAAATGACTGAAAGTGAGTTTTTTAGAATATACTCGCACCTTTTTAACTTTTACAGGGGTCCGCACTTTTAACACAAAGACAGAGCGGTCAGGTGCGCAGGAGACATGACCATTAGGTGCAGGACCGCAGGTAAGACAAAGAGAAAGTGTGGAACTAGAGTTTTAAAGACTTTGAGGGCTTTTCTCTTACTTTCAAGGCTTGATATGAGGAACTAATGCTTCAGACTTTGCAAAGGGGGAAAGTATGAATGGTAATGAACTCTCACATAGATAGCAGAATGTCAAGGTGACAATTTTTAGTGCAACAAGGGGAAGAGTCATGAAAGTAGTTGAATGGTCACAAAGGGGAATGTCAAGGGTCACCCCACCCTTTGCTATAAATACTCCCTCATAACACATTGTATAGGCTTTTAGTCAGCCAAGCTTCTACTAAGACTATTTTGAAGAAGGTTTGGATAGTATTGTAACGCACCTTGGCTTCTCCACTGCACAGAGCTAGTACATCTCTTTGGAGGAGTAGGCAGATGTGGCTATCACGTTCCACTGTTGGGGCTAGCAGGTTTACATGGATTTATTGTATGATTGTGACTTACACTTCTTTATATAATAAGAACCAACACATTTTTATGCATATGTTGTTATTGTAGTTGGACTGCTCTGGTTGCTTTAATGATATATGTTGTTTAACTTACGTACTTGTGTATGAACTGATTCACATGCAATTATATGAATCTTGTTGTTAATGTGTTGGATACATTGTTAATGCTGTCACTGTCCGCGTCGACTGCTCTGCGGGACATCAGACAGACCTTTCACTTGAACCTTGCTATAACCACCGTCGCATTTGTCTCGGAATGATCCGTGAGTGTTGTACGTGTTATCTTACCTTGTATGATGTGACTGTTGCATTTGAGTGGATTGCTTCGCCGGATCTTGTGCATGTCCTTTGTGTTGTGTGTTCCTAGCCAAGTTGGGATTGATCCGTTTCAACCTGGAACTCACCTTCACCTCCTCCCCCTTTCAAAGCGTTAGAACCTCTCATACACCTTCCTTGACTCACTGCATTAGTCAAACCTTTGCCGCTGACAGATTTATTCTGCTTGCCTCTATGCGACATCGCGGTCAAGGCATTACCTTACGACCCACTGCTGGGACTTCTACACCAAACTGTCTGAGGTCTAATTGGGACTTCTTACTGGGGAGATCCCCTTGACATGTTGGCGGGTCCGGCATTGTCAACAAGAAGAAAGTGTATGTCAAACACTCGAGCTGGAAAAAGGTAAGTCAGGTTGGAGTTTGAAGTAGCAGATTGTACTAGTTACAAATCGAATCTCCAATGGTACGAATAAGCAGTGACAGTAGCAGTGGGAAGGAGTTGAATGAGTTATGACACAGGACCATGGAGCACTCAAGGTGCTCAAAGAAACTGTAACAAGGGTTCCAGAACTTGGCACAGAGCATGATGATGTGTGCAGAGGATGCGTACTTGGGAAGTATGCTAAGGCAAAATTTCCAAGAAGTGACAACAGAGTTGATGGTGTGTTAGGACCTATACACTTAAATATTTGTGGCCCGATGTCCACTAGAGCTTTTAGAGGTGCGAAAAATTTTCGCCACCTTTATTGATGATCATTCTAGGAAAACTTGGATCTACTTCTAGAAGACAAAGGATGAGGTCTTTGATCGTTTCAGAGAGTTTAAAGCTCTCGTGGAAAATGCGACAGGGAAGAAGATCAAGGTGCTTTGCTTAAACAATGGTGGAGAATATATTGATAAAGACTTCACAGGTTTTTGTGTGAAGGAATGCATCAAGAGAGAATGGACAACTCCATATAATCCATAACAGAATGGTGCAGCGGAGTAGAAAAACAAAACATTGTTGAAGCTGCAAAGGCTATGTTATATGACCAGGATCTACCCAATTTCTATGGGCAGAAGCATGTAACATGGTAGTGTATATTTAGAATAGGGCTCTTCATAGAGCATTGGGAAAGAAAACCACTGAAGGAGTCTTCACAAGGAAGAAGCCAAAAGTTAGCCACTTCAGAATTTTTGGCAGCGTTGCCTATTGCCATGTGCCAAATAATAAAAGGACCAAATTGGATTAGACTGTAGAGAAGGGGTTCTTCATTGGGTACAACGAAACCTTAGAGGCATACAAAATCTACATTCCCAGCAATAGGAAGATTGTAGTAAGGCAAGACATAAAGTTCATGGAGGATCGAGCTTTCAAGAGATCTTGTGAGATGCATGCAGATGATCAGAATCAGTTAGAAGAAACTCCTTTAGTCCAGCTGCAGGGGCAGCCAGTGGGACAGGCAGGAGGACAGTCACAAGGATCAAGTACTATGAATAGTACCAGTATTTCCTTAGGTGTAGGAAATTCGAGAGTTCTCTGCTGATTCAACAGTAGAGACAGGATGAGGAGGCACTGGCATAACCTCCCACAACTAGTGGTCGAGCCAGTAGAGAGGTTTGTTAGACATTAAGAGATGCAATGGAGTTGATTGGAACTCCTAGGATGAGCAAAAGACAACGTAGATAGCCTGATAGGTACCAAGCATTGGTGGCTCAGGTTGTAGAACCTTTCAGCTTCTAGGAGGCCGCACAACATCAAGTATGTGTAGATGCCATGGGAGAAGAGTATAGCTCTATCATGACGAATGATGTTTGGGATGTGGCGCTGAGACCTGAGGACAGGTCAGTTGTAGGTTCTTGATGGATCTACAAGATCAAGTATGATACAGATGGCAGCATGGAGAAATACAAGGCTAGGTTCGTGGCAAAGAGGTATGCACAAAAAGAAGGGATAGATTATGAGGAGACCTTCACCCCAGTTGCTAGATACACTTCTATCCAGTCAGTGATATCCCTAGCAGTGTAGATGGAATGGCAGATTCACTAGATGGATGTCAAGACAACATTCTTGATTGGGGTGATAGAGGAAGAAGTGTATATAGAACATCCAAAGGGCTTTGAGACTCATGAGAGGCACACTGATGTGTGCAGATTGAAGAAAGCTCTATACAGACTCAAGTAGGCTCCCAAGGCATGGTATGGTAGGATTGAAAGCTACTAAGAAGATGGGATTCGTCAAGAGTGACGCAGATCGTAACCTTTACTATTTGATAGTATAGGGTGAGCCACACATTCTAGTTTTGTATGTCGATGATCTCTTTTTGACAGGATCATCAGGGCTCATAAAGGATTGCAAGAGGAACCTGGCAGCAGAATTTGACATGAAGGATTTTGGGTTGATGCATTATTTCTTAGGATTGGAAGTGTGGCAGAAGGATGGGGAGATCTTCCTTGCGCAAGGAAGATACGCTACAAATATTCTAAAGAGGTCCAGGATGCAGGACTACTGATGCATGTCTACACTCATGATCATCAACTAGAAGAAGATAGATGCATCAGATGACAAGGATGTCGACCCCACCTTGTATAGACAGCTTATTAGGTTTCTCATGTAGTTGGTCAACACTAGGCCAGGTATCTACTTCATAGTCAATACCCTCAATCAGTTCATGATAGAATTGAAGAGGGTACATTGGGCAACATTGAGGCATATTATGAGATATATTCGCGGCACAATCGAGTATGGATTGAGATATACTCGAGGTGATGATGTCAAACTTTGTGGGTACACAGATGCAGATTGGGCAAGCAGTTCAGTGGACATGAAGAGTACCTTCGGGTACTGCTTCAGTGTTGGATCAAGGATGGTTTCTTGGTGTAACAACAAGTAGAGGTCAGTAGCACTAAGCTTTGCAGAAGCAGAGTACATGGCAGCCAGCGCAACTACATGCGAAGCTATATGGCTTCGGAAACTGCTAGTGAGCTTGTTTAGGTAGGAGGATGGAGGCAACTGATGTCTATTGTGATAATTAGAGTTGCATAAAGCTCTTTGAGAATCCAATGTTTCATGACAGGTCAAAGCGCATTGATATTCGGTGTCAGTTCATCAGAGATTGTGTACAACGAGGAGCAGTCTAGCGACAATATGTTCCCATAAAAGAGCAGGTTGCAGATATACTCAGGAAAGCTCTAGGGAGAGCTAAGCTCGTTTATTTTAGAAAACAAATGGGTTTGGTGGAGAACCCCTTTTAGTAGCAGGGACAAGCTATTTTGGATGCTTCTCAGTTGCAGTTGTTGCAGTTGCAGAAACAACATATGAGAGGGAGTTGCAGTGTTGGTAGCAGTTTAGCAGGGTCAACAGCAACACAGATGCGACGTATGTTAGAATTGCGCAGTGATTGGTGGGCAAAATGGCTAGACATCAGCAGCGTGACTCGAGATGATGCAAAGACATGGTGCTGTCACAGGATGTACAATAGTGCACTAGAACACATTCCTCTCTAAGAGGGAGTGTTAGTTTTTGTAGCATCAGATGTGTTCTATCAACGAAATTTTGTGGAGAGGCTAAAATACATAAGATCTCCAAAACCCAGAAATCGTTTATGGAAATTATGCCTAGAAATGACTTAATTAGATTGTTAGCTAGTTTTTGAATATTTCCTAAGTCTAAACTTAGGGAATATGGTTAATTAATCAAAATTAATTAAGTTAAGGTGTGAATGTTCTAGAAACTCACATGGACTGACTTCTAGTTAATCCTAGCCAACGATTAAGAAACATCCAGATATGTTTTCTTTTGTAAAAATGAAATTCAAAACTTATGACAAAGTTTGTTCAAAGATTTGCAACAAGAAGACTAAATCTATTTCTCACAAAGGATAGATTTCACAACCAAGTCAGACTCATCAAGAAGATGAAAAGACACCAGGGTGATCTAAGGTTTCTCAAGCTTCTGATCTTTGAGTCACTACAGAGACCAAGTGAAAACCACTCCAAGCATGCAAAACTTTTAGAAAATCATCTAAAACAAAAATACTATCGGAACTCACTCAGAAGAGATTTTTGACGGGGAAAATACAGATCTGGGTAGACACTAAAAATCCTAAATGAAACCTAAATTTAATTGGAAGAAGATATTTTAGGTTTTTCAAAAAATTTTACAGGGTCCACAGGCTCCACAAGAAACAAGTGCGGTTTCACTCTGCTTACTAAAGGAAAAGTGCAGAGATGCCCACACTGTCTGTAAAGAGAAAGTGCGGTCCCCTGAAAACTTCGAAAAAAACAAAAAATAATCCAGATTCTAAAAACTACCTAAGCCAGTATACATCAATCAAAAACCAGAAATGAAAACAATTTTCTCAAGTCAAAAACAAAGGAAAACCAAAAATTAAAAAACATTCCCTAGCGGAGTCGCCAATTTGTTGGCCGGATAAATCAATCTTACGGACAAGACCGATCTCCCTAGTATCAGAAGATAGTTTAGCAACAAACAGACAAACAAATCTATCTTTCTCTAGACATATGTGATTTATAAATAAATACTATAAAGGTGTTAAGACCCTACCTTAGATCCAATGCTTGTTCGTAGTAGTCATCCTTCAATCGTTCGAAAGAGTTACGTCGAAAGAGTTACCTTTGAGAACCTGCAATCACAAACAAACGAATATTAAATAGCACCTGCATAACAAATATCATAAATCATGTCGATTATGGTGATCAAGGAATCCATAAAATAAACCATGAATCAACAGCTTATTGAGAAAAACAAATTTATTTGTATTAACTTTGAAGTAGAAGAACCTTACAACCTTTTCAGCCTTGATGTTGGACAAGCTCTTCCTGGGGTCCGAAACAGGAATTTCCTTTACTTTGACAAGCCTTGCACTCTTCCAAATGAGATCTTAGAGGTATGTAATCTCTTCTCATAAAAACTCAACTAAAGAAGACTAAGATCCAACAGCATTTCACCTCAAAAATATTCAGCTTCTAACCTCCTAAGTAACCAGCCCAATGTTTCTTTTTATAGTGCAGAGGAGGAGGTTACAGGTCCACCTATGAAGGGATAGAATCCTCCTTCAAAGGGATAAGCTCCTCACATCAAGGGGTTAGCTCCTTAAGGTATGGGATACATGAATCTTAAAAGAGCGAACTTGCCACCTCAATATTCCTTCCAGAAGCTTCCAGAAATGACTGAAAGTGAGTTTTTTAGAATATACTCGCACCTTTTTAACTTTTACAGGGGTCCGCACCTTTAACACAGAGACAGAGCGGTCAAGTGCGTAGGAGACATGACCATTAGGTGCAGGACTGCAAGTAAGACAAAGAGAAAGTGCGGAACTAGAATTTTAAAGACTTTGAGGGCTTTTCTCTTACTTTCAAGGCTTGATATGAGGAATTAATGCTTTAGACTTGCAGAGGGGGAAAGTATGAGTGGTAATGAACTCTCACACAGATAGCAGAATGTCAAGGTGACAATTTTTAGTGCAACAAGGGGAAGAGTCATGAAGGTAGTTGAATGGTCACAAAGGAGAATGTCAAGGGTCACCCCACCCTTTGCTATAAATAGTCCCTCATAACACATTGTATAGGCTTTTAGTCAGCCAAGCTTCTACTAAGACTATTTTGAAGAAGGTTTGGATAGTATTGTAACGCACCTTGGCTTCTCCACTGCACAGAGCTAGTACATCTCTTTGGAGGAGTAGGCGGATGTGGCTGTAACATTCCACTGTTGGGGCTAGCAGGTTTACATGGATTTATTGTATGATTGTGACTTACACTTCTTTATATAATAAGAACCAACACATTTTTATGCATATGTTGTTATTGTAGTTGGACTGCTCTGGTTGCTTTAATGATATGTGTTGTTTAACTTACGTACTTGTGTATGAACTGATTCACATGCAATTATATGAATCTTGTTGTTAATCTGTTGCATACATTGTTAATGTTGTCACTGTCTGTGTCGACTGCTCTGCAGGACATCAGACAGACCTTTCACTTGAACCTTGCTATAACCACCGTCACATTTGTCTCGGACTGATCCGTGAGTGTTGTACGTGTTATCTTACCTTGTATGATGTGACTGCCGCATTTGAGTGGACTGCTTCGCCGGATGTTGTGCATGTCCTTTGTGTTGTGTGTTCCTAGCCGAGTTGGGATTGATCCCTTTCAACCTAGAACTCACCTTCACCTCCTCCCCCTTTCAAAGCGTTAGAACCTCTCATACACCTTCCTCGACTCACTGCATTAGTCAGACCCTTGCCGCTAACAGATTTATTCTACTTGCCTCTGTGCGACATCGCGGTCAAGGCATTACCTTACGACCCACTGCTGGGACTCCTACACCAAACTGTCTGAGGTCTAATTGGGACTTCTTACTGGGGAGATCCCCTTGACATGTTGGCCGGTCCGACATTGTCAACAAGAAGAAAGTGTACGTCAAACACTCGAGCTGGAAAAAGGTAAGTCAGATTGGAGTTTGAAGTAGCAGATTGTACTAGTTACAAATCGATTCTCCAATGGTACGAATAAGCAGTGACAATAGCAGTGGGAAGGAGTTAAATGAGTTATGACACAGGACCATGGAGCACTCAAGGTGCTCAAAGACACTGTAACAAGGGTTCCAAAACTTGGCACAGAGCATGATGATGTGTGCAGAGGATGCGTACTTGGGAAGTATGCTAAGGCAACATTTCCAAGAAGTGACAACAGAGTTGATGGTGTGTTAGGACCTATACACTTAAATATTTGTGGCCCGATGTCCACTAGAGCTTTTAGCGATGCGAAAAATTTTCACCACCTTTATTGATGATCATTCCAGGAAAACTTGGATCTACTTCTAGAAGACCAAGGATAAGGTCTTTGATCGTTTCAGAGAGTTTAAAGCTCTCGTGGAAAATGCGACAGGGAAGAAGATCAAGGTGCTTTGCTTAAACAATGGTGGAGAATATATTGATAAATACTTCAAAGGTTTTTGTGTGAAGGAATGCATCAAGAGAGAATGGACAACTCCATATAATCCATAGCAGAATGGTGCAGCGGAGTAGAAAAACAGAACATTGTTGACACTGCAAAGACTATGTTATATGACCAGGATCTACCCAATTTCTATGGGAAGAAGCATGTAACATGGTAGTGTATATTTAGAATAGGGCTCCTCATAGAGCATTGGGAAAGAAAACCGCTGAAGGAGTCTTCACAAGGAAGAAGCCAAAAGTTAGCCACTTCAGAATTTTTGGCAGCGTTGCCTATTGCCACGTGCCAAATAATAAAAGGACCAAATTGTATTAGACTGTAGAGAAGGGGTTCTTCATTGGGTACAATGAAACCTTAGAGGCATTCAAAATCTACATTCCCAGCAATAGGAAGATTGTAGTAAGGCGAGACATAAAGTTCATGGAGGACCGAGCTTTCAAGAGATCTTGTGAGATGCATGCAGATGATCAGAATCATTTAGAAGAAGCTCCTTTAGTCCAGCTGCAGGGGCAACCAGTCGGACGGGCAGGAGGACAGTGACGAGGATCAAGTACTATGAATAGTACCAGTATTTCCTTAGGTGTAGGAAATTCGAGAGTTCTCTGCTAATTCAACAGTAGAGACAGGATGAGGAGGCACTGGCATAACCTCCCACAACTAGTGGTCGAGCCAGTAGAGAGGTTTGTCAGACATTAAGAGATGCAAAGGAGTTGATTGGAACTCCTAGGACGAGCAAAAGACAGCGTAGATAGCCTGATAGGTACCAAGCATTGGTAGCTTAGGTTGTAGAACCTTTCAGCTTCTAGGAGGCCGCACAACATCAAGTATGTGTAGATGCCATGGGAGAAGAGTCTAGCTCTATCATGACGAATGATGTTTGGGATGTGGCGCTGAGACCTGAGGACAGGTCAGTTGTAGGTTCTTGATGGATCTACAAGATCAAGTATGATACAGATGGCAGCATGGAGAAATACAAGGCTAGGTTCGTGGCAAAGAGGTATGCACAAAAAGAAGGGATAGATTATGAGGAGACCTTCACCCCAGTTGCGAGATACACTTCTATCTAGTCAGTTATATCCCTAGCAATGTAGATGGGATGGCAGATTCACTAGATGGATGTCAAGACAACATTCTTGATTGGGGTGATAGAGGAAGAAGTGTATATAGAACATCCAAAGGGCTTTGAGACTCATGAGTGGCACACTGATGTGTGCAGATTGAAGAAAGCTCTATACAGACTCAAGTAGGCTCCCAAGGCATGGTATGGTAGGATTGAAAGCTACTCAGAAGATGGGATTCGTCAAGAGTGACGCAGATCGCAACCTTTACTATTTGATAGTATAGGGTGAGCCACTCATTCTAGTTTTGTATGTCGATGATCTCTTTTTGACAGGATCATCAGGGCTCATAAAGGATTGCAAGGGGAACTTGGCAGCAGAATTTGACATGAAGGATTTTGGGTTGATGCACTATTTCTTAGGATTGGAAGTGTGGCAGAAGGATGGGGAGATCTTCCTTGCGCAAGGAAGATACGCTACAGATATTCTAAAGAGGTCCAGGATGCAGGACTGCCGATGCATGTCTACACTCATGATCATCAACTAGAAGAAGATAGATGCATTAGATGACAAGGATGTCGACCCCACCTTGTATAGACAGCTTATTAGGTTTCTCATGTAGTTGGTCAACACTAGGCCAGATATCTACTTCATAGTCAATACCCTCAATCAGTTCATGATAGAATTGAAGAGGGTACATTGGGCAACATTGAGGCATATTATGAGATGTATTCGCGACACAATCGAGTATGGATTGAGATATACTCGAGGTGATGATGTCAAACTTTGCGGGTACACAGATGCAGATTGGGCAAGCAGTTCAGTGGACATGAAGAGTACCTTCGGGTACTGCTTCAGTGTTGGATCAAGGATGGTTTCTTGGTGTAACAACAAGCAGAGGTCAGTAGCACTAAGCTTTGCAGAAGCAGAGTACATGGCAGCCAGCACAGCTACATGCAAAGCTATATGGCTTCGGAAACTGCTAGTGAGCTTGTTTAGGCAGGAGGATGGAGGCAACCGATGTCTGTTGTGATAATTAGAGTTGCATAAAGCTCTTTGAGAATCCAATGTTTCATGACAGGTCAAAGCACATCGATATTTGGTGTCAGTTCATCAGAGATTGTGTACAACGAGGAGCAGTCCAGCGACTATATGTTCCCACAAAAGAGCAGGTTGCAGATATACTCAGGAAAGCTCTAGGGAGAGCTAAGCTCGTTTATTTTAGAAAACAAATGGGTATGGTGGAGAACCCTTTTAAGTAGCAGGGACAAGCTATTTTGGATGCTTCTCAGTTGCAGTTGTAGAAACAACATATGAGAGGGAGTTGCAGTGTTGGTAGCAGTTTAGCAGGGTCAGCAGCAACACAGATGCGACGTATGTCAGAGTTGCACAGTGATTGGTAGGCAGAATGGCTAGACATCAGCAGCGTGACTTGAGATGATGCAGAGACATGGTGCTGTCACAGGATGTACAATAGAGCATTAGAATACATTCCTCGCTAAGAGGGAGTGTTAGTTTTTGTAGCATCAGATGTGTTCTATCCACGAAATTTTGTGAGGAGGCTAAAATACATAAGATCTCCAAAACCCAGAAATCGTTTATGGAAATTCCGCCTAGAAATGGCTTAATTAGATTGTTAGCTAGTTTTTGAATATTTCCTAAGTCTAAACTTAGGGAATATGGTTAATTAATCAAAATTAATTAAGTTAAGGTGTGAATGTTCTAGAAACTCACATGGACCGACTTCTAGTTAATCCTAGCCATCGATTAAGATTTAATCTTGGCTGTTGGAGTCCCAACAAAGGATTATAAGAAGAAGTCGATGGGCACTTGGACAGTACGCTTGAGTAACAGTTCCTTGTGCAGATCAAGCTAGCAGCAGTAGAGTTCGAGCTAGAGACGAACGTAGTGTCAGTGAGGGGCAGGGACAATGATCCGGAGGAAGATTTCCAGATCTGGAGAGGTAATAGGAAGAGGTTGAGTTATTCCAAGTGCAAGAACGTGAGTGCAGGAACACGAGTGCAGGAATGCGAGTCTAGGAACGCGCAAGTGCAGGAATGCACGAGTACAAGAACGCGAGTGCAAGCAACGAGAGTGTCGAGGTTGCTTAGGGTATATATTTGCCATATTTTCTTGCTATGGATTGCCAGTTTTTAGCATCCAAATTGTACTCAGATTTGCGGTTGAATATTAATAATAAAACCCTCATTGCTACACCAATTTTCCCATACTAGGTTTTTCTGGGGACATTTGTCCAAAAATAATTGTGTCGAAATTGTTGTGCGCTAGAATTTCTCAGTTTCCAGTATTTTATTTTTCCGTAACATTTTTATGGCAAAAATTATTGTGATTTTATTCGTTATTTGCTGTAGCAAATAAATTGCATAATTAATTTTTGAGTTAGAAGAATAATTTCCAGTAGCTGCAATAGATAAAATTTCACAGGCACCTAGCCATGAAGCCTTTCCCCTCCATTGCCACCATTATCACAAACACCTATGGTTGAACTTGGACATGTCACCTCCCCTTAGGGGTTGGAAGCACCTAATGGGGTTGGCCATCTAGCTATTCCTAACAAGGTAGGGAACACTTTTATGGGATTTGATTTAGTTAGATATTTGAAGGTGATCGTCGTTTGAAGTCTTATTATGCCCTTAACAATTAAGTATGGTCCACTATGACGCATCTATGTTTATTGTCTCTAACAAGTGGTTGCCTTCACTTTGAGTTTGAGATCGTTTTTCTAGGTGGTCCTTCACAGAGCAACAAAGACCTTGAGGGCACACCCACTCTATGCCTATTCCACATGATGTCAAGGACGTACTACTCTTCCGAAGAGCAGTGACGACCTTGCAAATGTAGCGCTGCCCCTCCATAGTAGAGCGTTGTGAACTTTGCTAATTCCAACAGTTGATTGACACCTCAGAGTAGCCATAGATGCTAAAATGTTGAGCTCACTTTGCTCATTGTTGGGGATTCTTGATGTTGTACCCAATGGATCCAACATGCCCCTAGCTTGTACCACCTCATGGAGCCCCAATGCTTGAGAGAGATTGCACCATGTTGTCTTGATGCCCCCCTTGGAGATGATGTAGGGCACCCAAACTTGGCTTTTGACATATGGAGACATTGAGGCTTTATTTGAGGGCTTACTCTCGATCACTTGGTTTATTTTGATGGTTGGAGATGCATCTTGCCCATTGCATACATTTGTGGATCTTTATTAGCTCAAAAAAGGCATGATGTCATGCTATAGAGGAGTTTTGACCCACGTGTGGGACTTTAGTGGCTTATTTTGTTGTGTTGAGCTATTGGGTTGGCTTGTAACCCTTTTTCTTCATGTACACTCAAAATTGAACTTGTCATATGGCTTTTAGGCAAATCAATGGAAGTGATTGACCTCATAGAAATAGAGGACACTTTGTTTCTCATCATCACTCTTGGATTTTGGCCTCCTTTATGTTGAAGTTTCTATGTTTACTTAGTTAGAAACCCTCCATGCACTTTATTTGATTTACTCCTACCTACTTGTTATTTTCCTTAACAAGTTATTTACAATGTAAATACTGAAAATAAACACTAGTGCATGCTCAACATATTACAGATCAACAACTAAAAGAAACAAGAACAAACACACCATATGACACCATTATTTTTGGACTAATGTCCCTGGAAAAAAGCAATGTGGGAAAACTGGTGCAGCTTTCTGAGGGTTTTGTTATTAAGCAATATCAAAATACAATTTGGGTGCTGAAACTGGCCTACCCAGCAGAGAATTTCCTTGGCAGCAATACCTCTCAGTTTCTGACAAATCTACTGGCTGAAACCCTGGATAATCCTTCCGGCAACTGCTGAGCACCAATCTGCCCCAGAAACCCTAGTGTCTGCCCAATCTGGACTGCGTCAGCCTCTCCTAGCCCAACACTAGTCCTGCATCAGCCCCAAGAGCCCTTGCGTCAGCTCTTTGAGCCTCTGCGTCAGTTACACTGGCCTCTCTGGTGCTCTGCGCAACACTTAGCTGCCTCTGCGTGGCCCTGTGTGAGCACTGGCTGCTCCTGCGTCTCTCTCTCCGACTGCTCTGTTGCTCTCCCGACACTATCTCTACCTCTTTGTCTCTTTGTACTCAATGTCCTTCCGCTACTCTTCGATCACTGATTCTATCTCTCTTAGCAAACCCCACTCTAGAAAATAGAATGACTGATCACTTTGGTGTATTCTCCAAGTGACCCTCAAGCCTCCTCTTATACTTTTTTTGTTGACATATCAACGGTTGAGATTTAAGTCCCTAATCAACGGCTAAGATTAGATCTGACTTGATCCATGTCTTTTGGACCATTCTAACACAGATTCATATTAATACACATTAATATTTTATTTTCCCTAAGTTTAGACTTAGGGACTCCATTAAAAATATTAATTATTTTAATATCTTCTGATCTGTTTAGAATATACCCAAACCCTTTCTGGGTATTGGAGATCTCACGTGCCCCAACCTCTCCACCAAATTTCGTGGCTAGAGCACATCCGATGCTACCCCAAATCAACACTCCCTCTTAGCGAGGGCTGTGCTCTAACAATACTCCTCACTGAGTATTACTCTGATCATCTGGCATCGGTACTTGTGCTGATGCTAGGCCTTCTTGCCCAACATCCTCTGCACTGTTGTATCTTGTACTGATGCCCATGGTTTTGGCACCGCCACTGCTGCATCTGTACGACAGCTCCCTCTGCATCTGTGCTACTGCTGGTCCTTTCTCCCAGCACTGCATCCGCATTACACCTCCTCTCATCGTGTTGCCCACTGCTACACTGCAACTCAGTCAATGAGAAGTAAGTAACTAATCTCCCAATCTGACCTCCTTGTTGGGTTAGAGACACCCATTGATGTTGAAACTCCCTCTGCCGCTGACAAGTGCTCCCTCTCTAACCTCTGCGCTACTGCAACAACTCCCTACATCTTGCATAGTTGCACACCTCTCTGTGCCATCCTGCACTGGTGCAAATCTCCTGTGCCTCTCGCACTGTTGCAGCCTGCTAGCCTTGCGCTGTCTCGGGACTCCTGCACTATAGCTCTCTCTGCTGCTCCATCCTCATCCGTCTCTACCTGACTCAGCCAGTCCTGCTACTTCTTGATGGGGCTCCCGTAGCAAGGTCTAATCCAAGAGGCTGGGTACCTCGAGGATCCTGCCCCTCATCCTCTGTAGTCCTCCTGACTACAGCTCGATGTCTCCCCACTTCCTCTCAAGTGGCACATGTGCACTCATGGCACAGTCATCGTCTATCAAAACTTCCTTCTCTGCCCGTGTTGGCATTGCCTTAGTCTTGGAAGACTCTCCCATACTCTTCTTCATTGGACACTGGGTCACATAATGACCTGGGTCACATAATGACCTAGCTCCCCACAGTGGAAGCACTTGATCTTGGAGAGATCTTTCTTCTTCCGCTCCGCCTGCTTTTCCTTAGATGCTAGGGCCACATCTTCCTCCTCCTGCTTGACTTTGATCCCCTTGCTGCTGCTACCTATCTTTGACTGCCATCTGATCTCTTCCAGGCTAAGAGATGCCCACATCTCGTCCCAAGGTGGGAGAGTCCCTCCGCCTAGGATACTCTGGACAAATACTTCCCAATCTTTTGAGACAATATTCAGGGTTGTCCTCACCATAAGCTCCTAATCCGGTGTCGCCCCTATAGCAATCAATTGGTCTCGGATCTCATTTAGTCCTCTGAGGAAGGTGTCAATCGATTGTCCCTTCTTCATCTAATACGACTTCATCTGATTCTCAAGTAGCATCCTTCTCTATACAGAAGTATGCTGGTACAACTTCTTGAGAACCTCCCACATCTCAAATGTCGTTTCCTTCTTGGCTGTGTGGTACTACATGATCCTTGACCCTGTCAAGGATGATGCTGTTGGCCCTCACCATCGCCTCCTCATCTCTGTCATTATCACTGGGGTCGATTGGGATAATTATTACCTTCAAGGCGAAGTTCTTGACATGATTCTTGTCAAGCACGGATAAGATTCTGGCCTTCCAGACTGCGTAGTTCGATGCTCCTCCAATCTATCTTGGTCTCTTACTCTGTGTAGTGCCATGACGCTCCTCTACTTCCCTCCTGGAAGTTCTCTATTCGACTCCTCTGAGTCTCTACTTCTTGTCTGGAAGTTCTCTTCTGGACTCCCTCTGAGTCCTGATTTCCCCTTGGAAATCTCTCTGCCGCTTGTCGAGATGCCCCCTATTCTGATCGTCTTGTGCAACTGCACTGCTGATCCGGGTTCCTCGGCTAGAAACCCTCGGTAACAACTCCTCTTGCCCTGCTCTGTTAGGTACTGTTCTGACTACAGTCCTCACCAGCTCCACTCTACAATATTCTTGCAACGCTCTATACTCCAGCAACTGCCTCTCTGTGAACTGCGTCAGCTCCTCTCTGCCTCATGTTGGCTCTGCATCACACCGAATGGGTCTGCGTTAGCCTAAGATGCCCTGCGTCAGCCCTTTGGCCCTCTGCGTCAGCAATGCTGGCATCTTTGAGGCTTTGCGCAACTCCTGGCTTCCTCTACGTGGCCTTAGCTGGCTCTGCGTCACACTCCTTGGCTTCTGCGCTGCTAGGAACAACTTCTATCACCTCAGGATAGTTGTTTTCTGCTGCTATTGCCCCACTCGTCTGATGTCTTTTAGTCCACTTGTGATCCCTAATCATGCTCTGATACCATGTTGAAGTTTCTAAGTTTACTTAGTTAGAAACCCTCCATGCACTTTATCTTATTTATTCCTACCTACTTGTTATTTTTCTTAACAAGTTATTTACAATGTGAATACTGAAAATAAACACTAGTGCATGCTCAACATATTACAGATCAACAACTAAAAAAGACAAGAACAAACACACCATATGACACCATTATTTTTGGACTAATGTCCTTGGAAAAACCCAATGTGGGAAAGCAGGTGCAGCTATCTGAGGGTTTTGTTATTAAGCAATATCAGAGTACAATCTGGGTGCCAAAACTGGCCTACCCAACAGAGAATTTCCTTGGCAGTAATACCTCTTAGTTTTTGACAAATCTGTTGGCTGAAACCTTGGATAATCCTTCCGGTAGCTGCTCAGCACCAATTTGCCCCAGAGACCCTAGCGTCTGCCCAATTTGGACTGCGTCAACCTCTCCTAGCCCAGCGTTGGCCCTGCATCAGCCTCTCCTAACCGAGTGCTGGCCCTGCGTCAGCCTATCTTGGCCTACGTTAGCCCCAGGAGGCTCTGCGTCAGTGCTTTGAGCCTTTGTCTCAGTTACGCTAACCTCTCTAGTGCTCTGCGCAACACTTAGCTGCCTCTGCGTTGCCCTGTGTGAGCACTGGCTACTCCTGTGTCTCTCTCTCCAGCTGCTCTGCTGCTCTCCCGACACTATCTTTGCCTCTTTGTCTCTTTGTACTCAATGCCCCTCCGCTGCTCTTCGATCATTGATTCTATCTCTCTTAGCAAACCTCGCTCTACAGAATAGAATGACTGATCACTCTGGTGTATTCCCCAAGTGACCCTCAAGCCCCTTCTTATACTTTTCTTGTTGACATATTAACAGTCGAGATTAAGTCCCTAATCAACGGCTAAGATTAGATCTGGCTTGATACATGTCTTTTGGACCATTCTACACATATTCATATTAATACACATTAATATTTTATTTTCCCTAAGTCTATTCCATTAAAAATATTAATTATTTTAATATCTCCTGATCTGTTTAGAATCTACCCAAACCCTTTCTGGGTATTGGAGATCTCATGTGCCCCAACCTCTCCACCAAATTTCGTGGCTAGAGCACATCCGATGCTACCCCAAATCAACACTTTAGAGAGCTTGACTTAGTTTAGTTTTAACTCGCTGCTTGTGGAGATGTGATCTTCTTGGAGTTCTTGCTATTCGAGATTTCTTTTTGGTATTGAAAGAAGGCTATTTTATGGAAGAATTGTAAGTTTAATTGCAGTTTTTTATTGTTTTTCATGTGATAAATTAGTGCTAGGGTTTTTCTTGTTCCATGTCTAAATGCATATTATTTATGGAAAATCTTGGTCGATTATTGCATGTTAAATTTGTCTTCCTTGAAATCCACAGGGGACCTCCTATAGAGCTTCCACTATTTAATTTCTCCCCCCAAAAAAAATAGCTAGTGTTTATCAAATGAAAAGTAGGGTTTTCTGCCTTACTCCAAGCATAAATTCACTTTCTCTTAAATTTATCCCTAAAGATTCCATCACCCAAGTGGGAATAGGCACTTAGAATCCTTGTGTTGGTAAAAAATCACAAAAACTTCAAAATCTTCTCTTTTCCTTATTTTCTAAGTCCTTCAAGGCAAGCCGCTAGGGCTATTTTGTAGGGTTGTGTTCAATTAGGGCTTTCTTGGATAGACATTAGAGCTTTTTTGCCTTGGATTTTACCTTGTTAATTCTTTTCACTCAAAAATCTAGCCATTTACATGGTTGAATTTTCCCTAGTAGGTGTGAGGTCATCCCCTAAGCAATTTGTGCCATAGAATAACCTATGTTACCAGAAACGTTACCCTAAACTATTGGAAATGTCGTTCCAAGTTTCTAAAACAGAAACAGGTATGATCTGCCTTTCATCTTCCTTCGAAACGTTTTTGGGCCGTTTCAAGAAATTGGAAAATGCCGAGTCCAAAAATGGAAACGTTTCAACAGTTTTTATTTTTTATTTTTATCTGTTTCTAGATCTAAAAAGACAATGGAGTACTTGGTCGTGCCCTCCATCTCACCACACTTTTAAGGTGAACAATGGAGATGTAAAACTCCATCAAGACCTGCCTATGCTCCACATTCCACTCTAAGTTCCATAGGCATTGCATTAGCCGAGCTTTAAGAATAAAAATCGAAATTCGGTGCATTTAATAAGTAGCCACACAAATTCGATGAAGTTTGACAAATTTAAGTAGTATGTTAACTAAATTGTGATCACCGATAATTATGCCATTAGTTGAGGTAGGAGAGTTTGTGAGGTAGTCGAGGTTTGTGGGTGCTCGAGGAGAACTAGTACCGGGATGTTTATGGGTGTTGCTTGTGGCCCAACTCGTTTTGTGAGGGAGATTGGGAACGTGATACAACGGAGAAAAACTAGATAGAGATACATAGTCATTGATGGAATGAAATTGTTGATAATTGCTTTTTGGGAGGGTTTATTGTTTGACGATAGATTTATAATTTTAATTTTTTTGTTGTAAACAAGCATTTCTATATTATATTAACTCAACAAAATTTACATATTGTACAATCATGAGATCTAATTCTGCCTTGGAGCGAGGAAACCAGTGTGTATTGTCAAAAATTCTCTGCTCTTGGGTGAGGAGACCAGAGTTTACATTGTCTAGAGAGTTTAACATATGAAAGATAGAGCTAATCAAATCACAGAGGACTGAGCCTTGCGATTCCTTGGCGGATAACTGAAGGACAAGGGCAGTGGAAAACTACACCGCAACTGTGAGCTTCTCTTTGTGAAACTAGGCACACTTGAGTAGAAAAGGAGTGATTGCATTAGTGATCATTGTGCCAAAACACGGTCGCTCTGAAAGCTATTAGCCAAAATGAGAGCTCAGTTACCAAGATTTTGTTCGTCATGTCGTCGATGGATAGCGAGCATTGTTGTGGAGCCACATCATTGTTGAGTTGGAGCCTCTGCAAGCTTAGGTGCTTCCCTATACCTGCACTGTGCTAGGGTCTTCAGGGGTCTCCTCCAAGATGTAACACCCGAATGTACTGGGCTGAGGGGGGAGGGAGGAGGAGCTTCATTCACTGAAGGATGAGGAGCTCTGCGAGGGGAGGGAAGGGATGAGCTAGCAAGAGGGGAACATGAGGGGGACATAACAGGGGATAGGAGCTTTGGGCGGTAGGAAATGTTGAGATCACTAGCCAGTGTTTTAAGAGAGGAGGAATAATGACTGAAATGCGCGGAGAGCTTTGCAATCCAATTGGTTGTCTTGGCCTTGTCTTTCTCTTTGCCTTCAGTAGTTGAGCCAAGAGATTTCAGAGAGCCCAAAGGGACATGTGTTCACTGCGGATCTCCTCTTCCTCCATGGTGACTACTTTCCATCGAATGCAGTTAATGTTGTGGTTGAAAAGGGTGGTGATGGACGTGTTGTCACATCCCTTCTCAAAAACATTAGTAACAGGGTGATGCTACCCAATTTTGCACATTTTTGACTAAGGAAGAGGACCCCACACTTTCGACTTAGGGACTTAGGGGCCAAATCAACTTTATTTAGCAGCGAGTGGAATGTGGGGGCCACCCACATGGGAGTTCGAATTAGCCATTCGATAGGCTTGGAGGGAAAATCGAATGGGTGGATGGAGGGGTGCGCATGAGGCTAAGGAGGGCCAAGGAGCTATAAGGAGAGATCAACCCTCATTTTGTTTTTCATCCTTGACATTTTGCAAACAAACACTCATATGTTCACTCTGTTGTTTAGCGAGTCTACCGACTGTTTAGCCACGGGTTTCTTAAGCAGGAGATTCAACTTTACTTCGAGGGACCATCCGTGCCCGCCCTAGGGAGGTTGTTCCACAAGAGTTTTCAGGAATTCCAGTGTAGTGACATACACCAGCAGACAACACAAAGCAAGGAGTGCGTATTACTTGGTAGCGAGGAAACAAGCAGAGGGAGATTGAGGCAAGCAAAGATATGATTGCTTGTCCGGGAGTTGGGGAGCTGAGGTAGCAGCCTTAGATCCAGTGTTGCAGGAAACGTCCCCCTCCCCCTCGGATCAAAACCCTGATCTGCGATCCGTACAAATGTGTGGGGGAAGCGTCGTACGAAGCGCGTTTCGGGCTGATAAACATGCTTCCTGGAATTTTCGAAAGTGCGACTGAAATGTGTTTTGGTTTTTCCAAAATGCGCTTCGGCCGTACGAAGCGTGCCACTTCAGAGTACGAAGCATACAGATTGCAAGCAATTCCGTACAGCTTCCGCCGTTTCTGTTGTGCGGCAAAAAAAAGGTGCTGTTTTTTTAAGTTTTTTTTTTAATTTTTGACATTTTTCTTTGTTGGGGGTGGGTCCATCTTGGGTTAGGGTGAGTAATGAAGGGATTTAACCCCCCATTCATCTCACATTTTCTCACTTTGAGTTTATGAGAGCTTGGAGAAGTGAAGAGAGGAGAAGAGAGGAGAGCTTGGAGGAGTGAAGGTTGAGGAGTTAGGAGGAGGAGGAGGAGCTTGGAGGACTTCCATATACGAGAGCAAAAGAGGTAAGTGCAAACCCCAAACTCCCTTATTTTTTGACATTTTATTTTTTTATTTTTCTCCTCCCTCTCTTACTCTTTCCCATTCTTTCTACTTACTCATTTAATTATAGGTTGTTCACCACCTATATCCATATTCCAAGATGGTGTTCTTTTGGCTTCTATGTATCATTCCACTTTTGGTTTTAATGATGGCAAGGGGGAGTAAGAATAGAAGGGAAGAAGCACAAGAGGATAGTGGTCCCAATATGAGTGATCCAATGTATGATGAGGAGGAAGGGTTTGAAGAGGAAGGGGATGAAATTGAACCTAAAGGGGACACTGAAACACTAGAGGGGAAAGCTGCATTAACACCCTTGTGGAACTATGTGACCAAACTTGAAAGGGGAAAGGGTGGTGGAAGCTACAAATTTTTGTGCCCTCATGGTTGTCATGGAGGAAAACCATTTTGTGGTTCATATACCTATGTGAGGCATCTTTGTGGGGTGATGGATAGTGATGAAGAAAAGGTGCTGTGGGGATACAAATTTGCCCAAACATTTGAACAAAGAAGAAAATACATCCAAATAGAGGAGGTTGCACAACAAAAAAGCAAGAAACAAAAAACTCATTCTGAATCAAGTGCAACCTCTAGATTTGGTAGCTCATCTCCTCATCGTACTTCTGGAAGCTCTGGAGGTAAAAGAACAATAGGCGATTTCCTTAATGTTGCTGGGAGGGATGATGTGGATGGGAAGATAGTCCGATTTTTTTGTGCTTGCGGTGTACCATTGAATGTGCTTCGCTCTCCCTATTGGCGTGAAATGGTAAAGGGCATCAATGAAGCCCCAAAAGGGTACAAGTCCCCCAACTACGAGAAAGCTAGAACAGTGTTATTAGAAAGAGAAAACGCAAAGGTTCAAAGAGCTTTGACACGTTTTACAAATGAGTGGGTAGATTGTGGGGTATCCATTGTATTAGAGGGGTGGACAAATATTAGAAACCAACATTTGATAAATGTTCTTGGTGTTTTTGCTAGTGGTGCAATATTTATTACATGTCATGACTCCTCCATTAGTGCATCTTCCCAAAACATTGATCACAGATAATGCAGCAAATTGTAAGGCAGTGGGAAAAATTATTGAGCGTACTCATCCACACATCTTTTGGTCTGGGTGCCTGGTTTACACATTGAACCTTTTGATGCATGATATTGTGAAGCATAAAGAATGTGCGTGGATTAATGAGCTTTACAGGAGAGAGAAGCAACTCATTAAATTCATCACAAGGCATACAAGGGTAAACTACTTCTATGGCACTTACTCCAAGTTACAGTTGCTTAAACTTGCAAAGACAAGATTTGCCAGTTATTACCTCACCTTTAGGCGGCTAGTGAAGGTGGGACAAGCTTTAACTAATATGGTGTGTGCTGAAACATGGGATGAAATTAACACTGATAGAGATGGTGCTAATGCAACCAAGGACACTATTCTTGACATGTACTTTTGGTCACGAGTTAAATATGTTTTGCAATTCACCAAACCAATTTATTACATGATCAAGTTTGGAGATTCAGATCAACCAACAATTGGGGAGGTGTATGAGCAAATGGATAGCATGTTGGGGCAAATTAAAGACATTGTTGAGCCTAGAGATATCACCTTGTACAATTATATTCGTGTAGACATGGAAAACCGATGGGAAATGCTAAATGTTCCATTGCATGCATTAGCATATGTTTTGACACCTAAATACTATCATCCATCATGGCTTTCAACACCAGCACCTGGGGGGGGAAGCATGAGAAAACCACTCCAAGATCAAGTGGTTCACAAGAAATATATGATTGCACTGAGTAAATTAGTCCCTGATGAGGAGGAGGCTGCCATGGTACGGAGACAGTTGAGCAACTATACGCTTAACACTGGTTCATTTGGGAGCATGCTTGCAATTAGAGATCGAGAGACTTTTTCTTCTCTTGAGTGGTGCAACATGCATGGAGGGGCTACTCCATTTCTACAGACTTTGGCATTACGGGTGCTATCACAGGTGGTAAACACTTCTTCTGCAAAGAGGTGTTGGAGCCCTTATTATTTCATCCACAGTGTTAAAAGGAACAGGTTGAGTTTAGACTGGGCAGAGAGCTTGGTTTATGTTCATTACAACTTGCGATTGTTGTCCCATTATTGTGTTGATGCAAAGAGTAATAAAGACCTTAAGATTTGGGACAGGAATCCAAAGGAGCCCAATTTGGAGGATGGAGTGCTGCGATTAGAGCAATTAGAGGATGCTCTTATCCAGGGATGTCCATTGTAGTATGAATTTTGCTTATAAAGCATTTCTCTGATTCATGTTTTTAAGTTTTTTGTTAATTAGTGGTTTTTTTTTTGTATAAATTTTTTGAGCGATTCCAGGATGATGATGATCGAGTTGAGATGCCACCCCCATCTAGTCCCTTGGTTCCTAAGTTCCATGGTTCAACACCAATAGCAGGGGGTTTGTCTTCATCAGTTTCAGTGCCACAACTTCCACAGGCACCATCTTTTTCATTGCCACCACGTTCTCTTCGTGGTGGAAGGAGGAGAGATTAGTAGATATATTCACAATTTACTACTTTTGTCATAGATTAATCATTAGACTTGTAGGCTTGTGAATTTGAACCTTATTGTCTTGGCGGTGACCAAGTGACCTATTTTGTAAACATTATTATTTGAATTTTGGACATGACAAATGTTGACAGTTGCTCACTTGCTAGATAAATCATAATATGCTCTATGTTTTATGTTCTATAATATCCTTAAAGTTTTATGTTTATAATATGCTTAAAAATTAATTGTATGTTCGTAATTGCTAGAATATAAGATGGTTGATGCTCGAATAATTAATCATTTGATGGTACATACTAGTACTACAATGGAATCATGGTGCCATATCTATCTTGATTTATGCAAAAATATGCATGTTTTCATGTCTTCTACAACTAATTTGGTATTTGGGATGTTTCTTTTGAATATAAATGCAATATATATATATATATATATAGCAGACGCTTTGCTTCCTAGATTTTTGGAAAATGAAGCTTCCACATCGCCGCTTCCAAAAAACATCCTAGTTTCGTCCCCGCTTCGTGAAACATTTCTTAGACCAATGTTCTTGTTGAGTTTTATAGCTAGCTGAGCCAACAATCTAGCAAGTTGAACTGTTGCGCTGAGGGACAATGTAGAGGCGACTCAACAGATTTTGGTGGTACTTGGGAGCAGTTGATTTGGGCCAAGAGATCACCCGGGGAGTCAGCGATTGGATAGTAGGGGTGAACTCAGCGTTTTGGAGGAATTTCTAGATGGATTTACAGGCAGTTTTCCAGCAGGTCGAATTTCGCAGCTATAGCTATGGTGAGGCTCCAAGGGGGTCGAAAATCAGAAGTCCAAACCAGCTGAAATCCCTTCTGGTTTTTTCTGGGTTTTGGCCAAGGAGTCCAGGGTTAAAAGCATATAAATTTTTGGGCAGTTTTAGTGCACTTTACAGCCATTCAAACTTCAGTGGAGCAATAGTTTTCTAGGCAACACAGTGCAAATTGGTGCAACCGCTGGGCAGCCTTCAGCTCAGCCATTTTCCTACTTGGGTTTGGTCCTGCTTGCCCATTGAGACAAGCCCAGGTGCACTATTCCATCATATATTGTACTTGACTTGCAGAAATATAATAAAATGGCTCAGAAGTTTACCATTTGCAGCTTTTATATGGGTGTTTGTTGAATATTTCATTTTTATAATTTGTTGCATGTATTATTTGTTCAGTATCACTTCTATTCCTATTTAGGATCATTATAGTGGTATTAGAACCTAGTTCTTGGCTCAGTTATGGGGATTGTCTTTTATGAGAAAAGGGGACCAGTAGAACATCACCTACCAGAGACAAAGGTACAGGAACAGAGAAAGGGAGTTAGAGATTACTCTAGAGACAGAGGAAAGGGGGAAGTAGTAGCATAAGAGGAGGAAATGGAAAAACCCAAGAGCAGGGAAGGGATGGCTTTTGACAGCCTTCTAAGAGCCCCAAGTGACTTGGCCAAGGGACAAAAAGACATGCTGGAAGAGATCAAGTCGCAAAACAAAGAGAGGACCACACCTAGAGGGTTTCTATGTAGGGAAACTTCTGGGGCCTCTCAACCATTCGATCACCCCTCATTAGCAGTGCAGTGCCCTTCAGTCAGTGTGCCAACTTATGCGACACTGCCTTCCTTCGTGCCAGTGGCACAAATCGAGCTTGCAAGGGAGGAAGAACCCCCTCAGATGGGAGATTACTTCAGAGAATGGATGTCTATGGATGAAGACTTTAAAGAAGCCCTCTCCTTCAGAGATTACTATAAGCTCAAGCAGAGTGAGAAGAACAAGGGGTATGGAGGACAAGGGACCCAAATCTACGAGCCGCAGAGAGCCATAGGGAGGATGTATATCTCTGCTTTCGATGGTACTGCCAAGTGCATGGCCAGGGCTTAGGTTGAGAAGATGGACACCTACTTCCAACTCAACCGGATGACAGAGAAGAAGCCATTAAGATGGCCACGCTGCACATGGAGGGGGAAGCCCATGATTGGTAGTTTCATGGCTTGACCACCCTAGGGCATGCCCACATAGTTTCTTATGAGGACTTCACCAGGAGGGTGGTGGAACGATTTGATCAGAGGGATTCAGAGGCTTATTTTAGAGAGCTGATCCAACTGTGCCAAACAGGGAACCCAGAGTAGTACTTCTCAGATTTTCTGCAAGTGTCAGTGATGATCCCGGATCTATTCGAGGAAAGGAGGGTGTATACCTTCATTGAGGGCTTGCTTGTGCCCTTGCGTGGACTGGTGAAGTCACGTAGACCCTCCACACTACAGGAAGCAGTCTTGTGTGCCAGAGATCTGCAAGGGGCCATCCCCAAGACTAGAGCACCATTTCCTGCAAGGACCCCTTTCCCACAAAAGGGGCATGAGACTAGACCTCCACCTCAGAGCACCACACATGGGAGGGGGCAGTTAGATGAGGAGACACGGAAGGACCTCCGGAGGAGGAAGTTGTGCTTCACATGTAGAGAGCCTTGGGCACCAGGCCATCAGTGCACTGTTGGGAGAGCACACTACGTTGAGGCTTTTTCTGATAGTGACCAGGAGGATGTGGTGGAGTAGGATTGCGATGGGGCAGATGGCTAGAGTCTGACAAATAGAGGGCCACCACCACCACCTCCATAGGGTGGGGCATGCCTTGCCCTAGCAGGGGGAGTTATCGCTTCCTTATGCGAGATTCGCAAATTTTTGACACTGAGGATTAGAGGCACTGTACAGGGACAAAGGGTGTCAGTGCTAGTGGATGGTGGGGCTACCCACAATTTCATAGATGCCCAGTTGGTCCAGAGGAGGGGCCTCACCACGGTAGAGTTCGAGGGCTTCTCAATCCTAGTACCAGGTGACCGTATCATACAGTGCACTAGATATGTGCCCTCCTTGACAATAGTTATGGGGAACTACTCGATGACCGACCATTTCTTTGTGGTCAATGTGCCAAACACCAATGTGGTGATGGGTGTCCAGTGGTTGTATTCCCTTGGGTGAGTCATGACAAATTGGAGGAAGCTGGAGATGGAGTTCATTAGGCCAGATGGCAAACTGGTAGTCTTGAGAGGCATGCAGTGTTATCCACCTCAGACAGTTTCGGCCGACAGGATGGAGGTAGATTTACAACATGGGGACATTGCATGGGCAGTTGAGCTGAGGATCTCAGAGGGTGGAGGACATGCTCAGCCACCACCGATAGACATACAGGCCTTGCTGGACAACTACGCAGTAGTGTTTGGGGACATTCCACTAGGGCAGCCACCAGATAGAGGGTTTGAGCACACTATTGAGTTGGAGTCGGGTGTGCAAGCAGTGATCACCACTCCTTACAAGCATCCCAAAGCCTATAAGGACGAGATTGAGAAGGCCATCCAGGAGCTGCTAGCCTTGGGCCATATCAGGACAAGTTCCAGTCCTTTTGCTTCTTTAGTGGTGCTGGTGAAGAAGAAGGATGGAACCCCTCGGATGTGCATCGACTACTGTGCCCTCAACCGGAAGACACTAAAGAACCGGTACCCCATTCCCCACATTGATGAGCTGATGGATGAGCTTAGAGGAGCTAAGTACTTCTCTAAGATTGATCTGCATTCAGGGTACCACCAGATCAGGTTGAGGGATCAGGATATCCCTAAGACAACTTTTCGGTGCCACTATGGGCACTTTGAGTTTTTGGTCATGCCATTTGGGCTAACCAATGCTCTGGCCACATTCCAGTCATGCATGAGCCATGGTTTCCGGGGACAGTTGAGGAGGTTCATGCTAGTTTTCTTCAATGACATTTTGATTTACGGTCGGACATGGGAGGAGTACCTCCAACACCTGGAGGAGGTATTGCTCATTCTGGATGAGCAACAATTTTATGCTAAGCTCTCCAAGTGCGAGTTTGGGTTGACAGAGATGCTCTACCTAGGGCATATCATTGGCACTGATGGGGTGAAGGTCCACAAGGAGAAGATTCGGGCCATCAGGGATTGGCCAGTGCCCCATGATGTGACTAAGCTGAGGGGCTTCTTGGGTATTTGCACCTATGACAGAAAGTTTGTCAAGGGGTTCTCACAGCTGGAAGCACCCTTGACTGACTTGACCAAGAAGGGGGCCTTTGCATGGACTGATGGAGCGCAGGTTGCCTTCGATCGCCTCAAGGAGGTGATGAGCAGTTGCCCTGTTTTGGCACTTCTAGATTTTTCCCAGCCATTCACGGTGGAGTGTGATGCATCCAGGTTAGGAGTTGGAGCAGTATTGTCACAGGAGGGGCATCCCATTGCTTTCGAGAGTCAAAAGATCCTACCGAATGAGTTGTCATATTCCATATATGACAAAGAGATGTTGGCCATTATGCATGCATTGGCCAAGTTCCGCCAGTACTTGGTGGGCAACTGGTTCCAAGTGAAGACTGATCACAATAGTCTTCGACATTTCATGGGGCAACAAGGCCTCAATGACAGGGAACAGAGATGGGTCAGCAAAGTGAAGGCCTATGACTTTGATATAGAGTATGTGCGGGGAAAACACAATGTGGTGGCCGATGCTCTATCTCGAAGACCAGCTGGGTTATCTCTCATGAGCATCTTCCATGATTGGGAGGCTCAGTTGTTGGTGGATTACTCTAAAGATAGGAGGGCATGCGAGGTATTGGAGGGTACCCATGCAGATGAGCGTTACCGTGTGATGGATGAGGTCATTTATTACAAGGGGCGCATTTACTTAGTGCCCAACTCGCAGTTGAGGGAGAGGGTACATTTCGGAAGACTTATATGGTTGTCCGAGAGTGATTCACCTAGAAGGGCCTCAAGGAGGACGTGCTGCAGCACGTATGGGAGTGTGAGGCTTGTTAGAGGAACAAGGGGGAGCTGGCCCACCCCGCAAGATTGCTACAACCACTTCCCATCCCGAAGGGGAAATGGGAAAGTATTTTGATGGATTTCATCACAGGGCTCCCCACAATACAGGGGAAGGATTGGATATACGTAGTGGTCGACAGGTTGACCAAATTTTCCCACTTCTTCGCCATCCCCACTAGGTACACAGTTGCACAAGTTGTTGAGCTGTTCTTCCGGGAGATTTTCAGATTGCATGGACTCCCCAAAAACATAGTGAGTGACAGGGACAACAGATTCATGGAAGGCTTTTGGTAGGAACTCTTCAGGTTGGTTGGGACAGATGTCACTCCTAGCACCAGCTATCACCCTCAGAGAGATGGCCAGACAGAGAGAGTCAATTAGTGGTTGGAGGGGTACCGGAGGAACTATGTGACAGGTTAGCAGAGGACTTGGATTCAGTGGTTGCATCTGGGCAAGTACTGCTACAACACCACGCACCACATGTCCATCGGTATGACTCGTTTTCGTGCCCTTTATGGATATGATGCGTTGCCTTTTTCTAATATTGTTTTTGGAGATAGTCGAGCCCTAAAGGCCAAAGACTAGGTCCAAGAGAGCCAAGATATCTTCAAGGCTCTCAAGGATAATTTGGTGACAACCCAAAATCAGCAGAAACTTTACGCAGACTGACACAGGACAGAGAGACACTTTGAGGAGGGGGACTTGGTAAACGTCCGGCTGCAGCCTTACAGGCAGCCCACGCTGAAACAGAAGGAGGCCGAGAAGCTACAACCACACTTCTATGGGCCCTACCGTGTGATTAAACGAGTTGGGGAGGTGGCTTATGAGCTAGAGTTGCCTCAGGGGAGTAGCATCCACAGTGTTTTTCATGTCTCCTGCCTTAAGAGGGTGTTGGACAATAGGTGACAATAACGGCTGATCTACCCCGACTAGATGTTGAGGGCCACTTGGTGTTGGAACTGGAGGCCATTTTGGAGAGTAGGGAGAGGAAACTGAGGAGCAAGACCATTAGGGAGTTCTTGGTGCGCTGGAAGAACTTGCCGGATGCGGATGCCATCTAGAAAGGTGAGCACATATTGGAGCAACCCAACTTTGAAGTTGCTTGAGGGCAAGCAACATTTGGGAGGGGAGGATTGTCATGTTCCTTCTCAAAAACATTAGTAATAGGGTGATGCTACCCAATTTCGCACATTTTTTACTAAGGAAGAGGACCCCACACTTTCGACTTAGGGGCTTAGGGGCCAAATCGACTTTATTTAGCAGCGAGTGGAATGTGGGGGCCATCCACATGGGAGTTCGAATTAGCCATTTGATGGGTGGATGGAGGGGCCCACATGAGACTAAGGAGGCCCAAGGAGCTATAAGGAGAGATCAACTCTCATTTTGTTTTTCATCTTTGATATTTTGCAAACAAACGCTCATCTGCTCACTCTGTTGTTTAGCGAGTCTATCGGCTGTTTAGCCACGAGTCTCTCAAGCGAGAGATTCAACCTCTACTTTGGGGGACCATTCGTGCCCGCCCTAGGGAGGTTGTTCCACAAGATTTTTCGGGAGTTCCAGAGCAGTGACATACACCATCAGACAGTGCAGAGCAAGGAGTGTGTATTTCTGGGCAGCCAGGAAACACGCAGAGGGAGATTAAGGCAAGTAGAGATCTGATTGCTTGTTTGGGAATTGGGGAGCTAAGGTAGCAGCCTTAGACCAATGTTCTTCTTGGGTTTTACAGCCAACTGAACCAAAAATCCAGCAAGTTGAACTGTTGCGCTGAGGCACAGCGCAAAGGCCCCTCAAGAGATTTTCGTGGTACTTGTGAGCAGCGGATTTGGGCCAAGAGATCACTTGGGGAGTTAGGGATTGGATAGCAGGGGTGAACTCAACATTTGGAGGAGTTTTCAAGTGGGTTTATAGGCAGTTGCCAACAGGGCTAATTTCGCAGCTATAACTGAGGTGAGGCTCCAAGGGGGTCGAAAATCAGAAGTCCAAATCAGCTAAAATCTCTTCTGGGTTTTTCTGGGTTTTAGCCAAGCAGTCTGGGGTTAAAAGCATATAAACTTCTGGGCAGTTTTAGTGCACTTTCTAGTCATTCAAACTTCAGTAGACAACTGTTTTTTGGGTAGCGTAGTGCAATCGCTGGGCAGCCTTCAGCTCAGCCATTTTCCTACCTGGGTTTGGTCCCGCTTATCCATTGAGACAAGCCCAGGGGCACCGTTCCATCATCTATTGTATTTGGCTTGCGGAAATATAATAAAATGGCTCAGAAGTTCTCCATTTGCAACTTTTATATGGGTGTTTGCTGAATATTTCGTTTTTATAATTTGTTGCATGTATTATTTGCTCATTATCACTTGTATTCCTATTTAGTATCATTACAGGCGTCGTCCAAAGAGGTTGAGGGCCACCCGTGCCTTCTGCCATGACGACGTCCCCTACCTTTGTCACTGCTCATGATTGAGATATAGGGGTCGGGCGTCACACAATTGAGGTCAGACCGAGACGAAGCAGAGTAGAGCACAAAGGAAGGAAACTAGGAGAGAAATAATCGCAAGGCCAAGCTATTGCAGAATTTAATGCCGGAGTAGACAGGGTGGGTTGCGCGTTCCAAGGTGGAGGAATGAATGTCGAAGTGTGATCTAGTGTCTGCCATCTATTGAGGGACATTCACCATGTGCCAAACGTCGTCAAGAGGACAGGGTGATCTACCTCTAGTCACTCGGATTCGAGGGAGATTTATAATTTTTATTGATGTCTTAGTATTACTATGATTTTATGTAATGTAAAATATTTTTCTTCCCATACTTACTTTTGTTATTATAAAATTAAGTTATATCTAGGTTGCACGGAATGGGGAAACGGGTACGAGTTTCTGAAACGGGAAGCGATACGAAACCGACCTCCCAAAATTTTGGAAACGGGGAAACGCGTATATATATGGAAAAATTTGAATAAATATATATATATATAATATATATATATATATATTTAAATATTTCAAATATATATGTGTGTGTGTATGTGTGTGTGTGTGTGTGTGTGCAATCATAAAGCATAAATGATACATTATAATTTATTACACTCAAACATTAAGATTTAATTTACATCACATTTACTCATGAATGATCACATAATGAAAATAAAAATATTGGAATATCCAAAAGCAACCTTTATTTATATTAATATCGAAATCTCAAAATCAGCCTTTATTTATATTAATATGAGGTTGCAAGTACAATAAAAACTATAAGGCTGCAAGAAAGAGATCCAAATCATGATTTTCCACATCCACATCCCATTCTTTAGAAGGACCATTGTTCTATTGGGAGTCTCCTCCTACATAGTTGAACAACCTTAGTGCTCTTGATTAAATACAAGTTTCATACCCTAGTACCCTACATGATCTTGATTATTGGGAGTTTCTCCTGCATAGAGGGCTTCGTTCTCTTGATTAAATACAAGTTCCATACCCTAGTACATGATAAAATCCAATGGAAACATTGCAATCCCCCCAATCCTGAAATCCTGAAAAATAGATAAGTCTGCTGGATTTTGAGTGAGATCTAAAATTCTACTTTCTCCATATGAAATCCAATGAGGGCGAAACCACTCTCAAACATCCTGAGTCATTTCATGGTAATGTTAAAAATATAAGTAAAAGGATGAAAATGAAAAATAAAGGAGAATATCACTTTTACTTTAAGAATTTAACATTACCATGAACTGCATATGCCTCAAACTTCTTGATGAACTGCATATCAATATTAGGGCAAAACTTTACTTTTATAACTTTAGACACGCATCTAGAAGCAACTAGAAGTCACTAACATATCCTAAAAATAAATTAAAAAACAAATTAAAAAAAACACAAGTTAATGAGGACACGTGGGTCGTACGGCCGTGAAACGCGTTTCCGGCCGTACCAAACGCGTTTCCGTACAGAAACGGACCTCTGTACCACGTTTCCTGCAAACCATAAGAGTTAATTATATATAGTAAATTTTAATTTTAATTTAAAAATATATATATATATATCAGATATATATGTAGTTTCCTCGCTGTATTGTATCCGATTTTTTTGAAAATTTGTTGTATCTGTTTCAAACCCCATATCTTTATCCGTACCCATATCCATTTCAATGCAACCTGGAGAATAACCCTAACCCTAGCTAAGGCTTCATCTTCGGGCTTAATTTGAGGGTTTGCCTTCTCCTTTGTTGATTACACCATTTGCAAACCCTTTCCTTGGTAGTTGTATGCCTAGATATTCCTTCGTTGATCTATATTTTGAAACCCTAGGTCACACGTGCTTCTTTTTAGGGCTTGGTATATTATATGCTGCTCCTATACAAAAACAGACGTCTTTGTCTATTGAAGAGTATCTTTACTTAGTCCACATTTACATCACCTTGAACCCTTAAGGCTTAAACATAGATTACCTTTTAGGTGAACACTGAGAAGCCTCCCTTGTGGTGCGATTCCACTAAAGAGCAGGAGGAAGATTGCTGACGTGACATTGGAAATCTCCCTCGTTGCAACAAGGTCTTGCCTTTGCCTTGTGAGGCCTTTCACAAGTCCTGCTAGATTTTGAGGCAACAGGAACCATGAACCACAAGGCTCTCAACCCTCCCTCCAGGGCTTAATGATGGCCTTAGGAGGAATATGCCTATAAAATAGTGAAGCAGCGTGTCAGACACAAATTTTAATCAGAATTTCATCAGAGTTGGGAGGGTCATTAGGTAATGAAAACCCTTGGAACTAACTTTTGAGGATGCTTTGCTCGTAAGAATCTGAGCATAACCAACAGAGACATCGGAAACAATGGTAGGATTGGGTTCTATTTGGTCAATTGTGGGTTTAAGTGAACCCTATGCATGTGAAAGAATGGCAAATTAGGGCTGGCACATCAGCCAATTGAAAGGAGAAACAGTAAATGTGGACACATGACTAAGGAATCTAGAGTGCATGACACATGCAGCCTCAGAGCTCCATGAAGGGCACCCCAGTCTTGACCATTTAATTTGTGTGAATTAATGTAACTACTTGCAACCAGCTTTCCATTCCTAAAAGCAATAACTGGTAGCTGTTGGAAAAAATTTCTGAGCTCTATTTGATCTTTATTACATGAATTTTTCAACCACAAATTTTATTATAAAGTAGTTCTGACATCCAATAATTTGTAGGCTTATACAGTTTCTTATTTTGTTTTATGGCTAGCTTTGGGTTGTAGCTTGTACTTGACTATGTCTGAAAGCCCTAATATCGTTGGATGACAAGAATGGTGTACAGGATTATCCTTGGCCAGAATTTTGCTGTTGTTATTAATGATTGACTTTACTGTGTCCTATGTATTTGTTTAGAATTTGTCTATTGTAATTGTAACATACTTTAGTATTCGAAGTTTAAATTTCTACTTCCTGGCTTACAATTTGTTTAATTGAATGGCAGGTGAGTTGAGCAATGAAGAATTAGAGCATGTTTCTGCGAAACAGCAAGAAATATGGTCAGCCATTGGTGCAGCTTCTCGATTATTAGTTAAACTTCTTGGTTTTAAGGGCATATGTAATTCCATAGAATGCATACACTTTGTCCATGTGCTACGTGGTATTCTCAAATCTAAAATTCCTCTCAATGTGAAAGACTGGGTTGCTGCTTGCCTGCTGAAATTAGATTTTGTTGGTATGGCATCAGATCTGAACTTTCCTATTAATTTGGAAGTAAATTTACATGATACCATACCAAAACTGATTGAGGGAGTTGGAGTTATGTCTTCTCCAACTACGAGGGAAAAAGCTGTCGTAGAGCTACACAATATCGTGTCACAAGATGTTTTGGATTATTCTGTAGCAATTGCTAACAGGGGTGCCATATTTCCACTAGTTAATTTGCTAGGTGAAGGTAGTGAAAGAGCCCAAGAAGCTGCCCTTGCAATCCTTTACAACCTAGGTATGGATGAAGAGAACCATCCCGCAATAGTAGCAGCAGGGGCAATTCCACATTTGGAACGATTAGTGCGTTTGGAGAGATCTGAATCAAAGGTTGCACTGTATTTATTAAGGGCGCTTCAAATATGAAAAACTTATATTTAAAATTTTGGACTATATTGTTAGTATAAAAAAATTCTGGGGTACAACATCATCTCTGTGCTGCTGCTACTAGCTCTCTGCATTATTGATGTTTCATCTTTAGGCGTATAGTGTTCAGTCCACATGTATTGTGGCCATTTGTTCTCTGGCTTCCTTGTTTGGCATTGATTTCATTATACATATTAGAAAACAGATTGGACATGAAGAAAAAACCAACACAATATGCATGTACATTACAAATGGAATGTACCTATATTATAACCCCTTAACTTGTGGGGTAGACTGGTCTCTAAAGAAACATTTCCCTATCGTGCCTCTTATTTACAGTACTGGACATGCTAGTAGTTAGGGATATATTTCCTTCTTTCCTTATTTATTTGTCCTATCTATTTATTTATATTTGCAACTGACATACATTTTATATTAATACGTTCAAATAGTTAGTACCACATTTAACTCTTAAATATCATGTTAAGGTTAACCTTTGTGACAAGATTAAGGCAACATGCATGGTCAATCAGCTGCATCATTTTGCTCAATGTTCTGTGTTGACGATGTCCATGAGGTTTAACATATGGGTTGTCTTATATCAGTCATTTCAAAATTTCAAACTCACTGGTTCTTCATATTCATGACTTTTGGGGGCATTTCAACTGTTTCTCAACAACTCATCATTATCAGCCCATTACTCTATGAAGGGCATTGTTCATCTTCGACATCTAGGCATGAGTATTTCAGTATGATCAAGATTGCAAAATATAATTACCATTTGCAGAAGCTTTCTTATTTTAATATTTACTGTTTTGAATGAGAACGTTTTCCATACCTATTGGTGTTGACATTGGAGGACAAGTTATTCTTGTTATAACTTGTTTCCCCGTGTATGTATTTGTGAGGGTTTATGGTACTAAGAAGAACCTTTCTCAAAATATCATCAGATTTGTTAGTATTGGCCAAGGAAATTTGACTTCTTATGCTATTACGGTTTTATTCTCTTTTCCATAATGACTTATTGGCTTTAAAAATATTTTGTTCCTCAATCTTTGAAGACCCTTGCAAAATCACTATTATTTATTGAGATCTAGGAAATCCTTGGTGAACTACCTCTCTTTGCCAGTAATGGTGAATTTAGTGGCTTGCTAGTGGTCTGCCAAAGTCAATCATGTCAAGGAACACCTGCCAAAATTCAAAGATTGAAAGATATGGTCAACCATTCATGCTCTCATATACTGTCAGCTTAGATTTCCTTGGCTTATCATTAGGTTTAGAAAGAGATAAATCACGAAGTAGATTAATTTCTCAACTTGTATCATTTTAATTTGTTTCATATAGATGGACATCAGAAATATAATTCATAATCGTCAATCCCCATACATCATTCTTCTACACCATTGGGAAAATGAAAAATTAGGAGGAATTACAACGGTGATTCTTTTGCTGTGGTCTAGTTCCACTGGAGATCTAAAACAATAAAACTTACCAAGGGCATAGATCAGATTGTCAGAGCTAAATAGGTATTCTTACTGCTTGATTTCTCTCAACGGATGTGCAAGGCCTATACTTGAGAAGAATCGATGGCAAATATTCCTTATTCTTTTCAGATGAATACAAAGTCACCTGAACGGGGGCTTCCCTAAAGAAACTATGGTTCACAATAGACAGCAAAGGCTAGACAAATTTTCTTTACCAAAGGCTGAAACTTAGCTAACTGTTTATTCTCCAATGTTTACTTTTTGCTTCAGTATGAATCCTTTTAAAGTAAAAATTTGTGAAGATGTTAAGTTCAAGCCCAAGTCCCAGACTCTAGATTTTACCGAGATCTACAACTTTACACATAGGATCAAATCTTATTTTGAAAGTTTAGGATGGAAAGCTGAGCTTTCTGGTTTGAAACCAATGTTTTTGACTTGATTGCAGTAGAGGAGTTGCTTATATGTTAAATTACGAATGAGATGCAAGCTTTGAAACTCAGTCATACATGGCCATAACACCTGGAGCTAAAAATTCTATATTGGTGCTAGTATTCAATGTCATAAAATTCAAAGTGTACTCACCAATATAGAAGAGTTGTACCATTCGGAGAAAATTGTAAGTAATAACATCCTTTTCTGCATATTAAAGACATTAAAAAAGAGAGTATCTTATGAATATGTGATTAAATTGTGAAATGCTGTAGTTTCCTTCGAGCTTGAACAAGAGGTAAACCAACAGGATATGAGGATGGAATAAACACCAACGATACAGATACAACAAATGAATTAGTAAAAGAGGTACCCCCTACAGGGTGATTGCTTGGTACAAAATGTAAGTGTTTTGTAGTACAACTCTAATTAGTATGCTCCTTTACTTGACATGTATCAGCATACCAAGCATACCGCAAAGAATGGTAATGGATAAGGGTTCGTGATCATGGTCTAATCCTTGACATAGTCATACAAACAAACCAACGAAAAGATTATGTTCATTCATGTAGACAATTTCATTCACCTATTACACCAAACGGTTCAGATGCAACCTCATATAATCAAGTTGATGATGCCAGCAAAAATAAAATTTGAACTTAAATCTCTAAATTTGTTTGCATAACAGGGGATACGTATTTCGAGCGCCCAACACTCCAATGTTACTATAAGCCTGCGTACAAACAAATATTCTTAAGGATGAAGCATGAATTTAAGAATTTTCATTGAGACATTTATTCAAACTGTTTGCATTCAGCTCAATGAACTTGGTTATTAGCTTGTCTATTGCTGCACGAGTAATGCCAATATGAATAATGAGGTATTTTCCACTTGCAATCACAATCTAGATCATAAGAGTTATCACACGATCAAGGGATGTTTCGTTCAGTTTTTTGACAAACAGTTGGCATGAAAATTATCTTCCTTTTGTGAACACAGGATGTTCTGATATTTTATTTTTACAACCTTATGCTTTCTCTCCACACAACATACAGTGGCTGGTGTTTGAGGTGATGATCTAAAACGAGTATTTTCAGCGACAATGTATAATACATTATAAACCACACCGCTGATTCATATATATGACTTGGCAAATTAGTCACCCATATATCAGCAAGCCAAACGATAGCACAGCGCTTGACTAAATTTAGAATGGGGTGGAATTTACAACACACAGAACAGAGTTAACTCATATATATGACTTGACAGATTATTTACCCATATATCTGCAAGCCAAACGATAGCACAGCGCTTGACTAAATTTCGAATGGGGTGAAATTTACAACATAGAGCACAGAGGTGAAATTTACTACTATAGCTACAGGTCCGTGTGTGGGTAAACAATGCAGCGCTTTCAGATTTATGAGAATAATAGACACGGTACTGGCAGAAATGCTGGGACTGTAGACCTTTGAGAATCGAAACTAAGGCACACTTCATACCTATCCCAAAGAAAACTTGAGTTAGAAAGTAAATTTATCGTGGAAGAAGTCTTATACTACTGCCTTGAAATCTACTGGGCAAATGGGGCCATTGGCATTGACGAGGGAGATTACGCACGTGCCTATATTTTAACAAGAAATTCAGAAATCTTTCACCATATTTATTGTTAGAATAGACCAGGATAAATGGTTGCACAACCCGAGTACAATCAACAAATGAAAGGTTTATGAGAATTGATGAGCATAAGAAGGGTGAACTTAGGGCGAATGCTATTTCATGGACTATAGCATCATTAATGCGGTTTAAGAGTACTATGATGGGACCTCAAGTCTGCTGGCAATCGCATAGCGAATTCACCAGGCATACATAGGCATGTAAAGGGAAAGCCCTCCGGCCGGGAAATGACTCCAACCTCCACCGGAAAACACTGAAGCGACCTGCAGGACCCGCATTTGCATTAATGCGATAGTCATTTGAATTTTGAAAACGCCCGCCCAAATTCTAGATATTTTAATTTCAAAATCGGGGATGGTTAATCAGTTTCATCTCATGGCGTCGTTGTTACTCCCCCACACGAATCGTGAACCCGCGTCCTCGTTCAGTGATTTGAATTTGGAATTTGAATTGGTTTGCCGCGCCAGTTTCGTTTTCAGCTGCAACTATTATCGCGTGATTGAATCGACTTTGAGTTGTCATCGATTTTCACAGTTCTCCGATGTATACGCAGAGATCCTTTTGAGTAATGGGTAATGGGCTTTGCTTGCAGGTGGAAGAAACATCATCTTATCCAGGGTTAATTATGCTGCAGAAAATAGGGTTGATTATGCTGCAGAAAATTTAATAGAAAGAATGTAATTGTTTGGAGCTTCCCTGCCATCCCATACTTCAGATTTCTCTAGTTGTCGCTAAAGAAGTGGAAATTCCATTTAAAGAAAAAAAAAGAATCACCATAATTGTATACGCAACCCATGTGCGTTTTGACAAAGCTTCGTATTTATTTATTCAAGAGTCAATAGATTGAAGGATGATTTATCAGAGGATACGCGTAATCTCGATGAGTGCATTCCCTCTGTGCTTAAAACAATAGCCAAGGCTCTATCAGTCGAGTTGCCGAGGGCATTTCTTCATAGACAAGATAATGCATGGGTGTTCGCGAGAGGCAGTTCTGGCCTGGCCTCCGCAGTTTGTCTAAAAGGGCCATGAATCAGAACAACAGGTATAAAATTTCTCGTTGTTTATTGCTTGAATTAGAAAATACAGATGCTTTAGTTAGAAAGTTGTATAATATTCTATTGGCTGTGAAGCAACAGAAGGCCATAAAAGATCATGGAGACGTGAAAGAGTGAGTGGACGCGAAGAAATGAGTCGTACATTTTGATGAAGGGATTGCTGCACAGAAAAGTCAAGAAATTGTATAATGCTCTTATTAGAATTCTCTGCTACTCCCGGCATCTGTTACGCTGCATATATATTGATAAAATATTTTGATAAAAGGAACAAAATCATATACAGGTAGCTCAATTACTGACACAGTTAGGCTCTACAGTCTCTGCTACTATCATCGTGTGTTGCTTTGCATATATATTGATAAAATTTTCTGCGAAAATGAATAAAATCATATACAAGTTCATGATAATTGACCTGCTGGAAGAAAAAAAAAAAAAAATAGGAGCAATGGCCACGCACCCCAGTCGAGGAATTAAAAATACACTCCGAGTTAGATGTGCATTAAAAATTTATAAAGTATTGCAAAATATCAACGGTTAATCCATATTAATAAATATTTCAAAATCCTTAGAAATCTAAATCTTATATAAATAATTATTGTAGGGTCTTATATAAATAATTACTGTAGGGTCATATTCGTTGTATAATTGAGTCCGGATTATTGTGTTGAGAGTAGCTAGTTGTATTATATAGTAAATATTAAGAAAACAAATTAACGTAAATATATTTTAGAATAAGTATTATATATGATTTAATATTAAATCATTTGTAAATGACATGGAAATAATACGGATTATTGGAATGAGAGTAGCTAATTATATTATAGAGTTAATATTAAAAAACAAATCAAGGTAAATATATTTTAGAATAAGTATTATATATTTAATATTAAATTATTTGTAAATGATATGGAATACGGAACTATTTTAAGAAATTTGATGCGATTTATAAATTTGAATTTAAAATAAATTTATATTAATTTTAGTTTTGAAATATAGATTAACAAAATAAAAGATAAATATTTTAGGTATTTAGATTATTAGGTTTAAAATGGATTTATCATTATTTTGTTTTTTAATTAATGATCAATTTTTATTTGTTACTTAAAAAAACTTTGAAAAGTTTGGAGAGAAGTATTTTTAGAACATCTTAGTTTTGATGACTTAAAATGTTAAGAAGGCAATATTGTAACAAAAATTTTAAAATCAAAATTTAATATAAGTATGTGCAAGTCATTTTAAGAAGAATTGTGTTTCTTCAACCCTCTTAATGTCACAAAGATGACAAATTCTTATGTCCCAAGATATTACCCTTGTTTCACTATGGAGTTCAAGATTATTAGTTTTTATGTTAGCATTACAGACCTCATAATAATTTGTTATTATTTTCTTCTTTAAGCCATATAAAGTAGAGAGACAAATTTTGTAAATTATTGTTAATCACATGTGTATAGTATCTTAACTTCCTTTTACTCATTAATTCCTTATGGCACCACAACCTCTTCCTAAATTTAGATGTAATAATATTTTTAATCCTAATTCTTAATTGGTTCAGCCAAAACTCGACATTGTTTATGCTAGTTTCATTTAAGCTACAAACAATTTTGACTAGATTTTGAGGCAATCTTAAGAAGCCCCTTGTCTTCCATATTAATCTTCTTCTTGCACTTTATGTGTCTAGTCATAACCATATTCTCAATGGGGTAAAAACTTGCTTTTATGAGGAGGGTGGAAAATGATAAGGGTGTGTTGCCTTTAATTTTAAGATTGTAAGTAATAATATGTTTAGGGATTTGCTCAATTTTTCTTCATGATTCTTTAGAGAAACTACAAACACAAACACTTAAAATTTTTGCACATATAAAAAATTCACACTTTTTTAGTATATCTTCAAACTCAAATACAATATATTTTTAAAGTTGTTGTGAGATTCAACTTATTCAAAACTTAGTTTGAGAGGTTGAGAGAATATATCGACTATCTTTAACAAACACAAAATAAATTTACTAATGTAAATATTAACTCCAACACCCCCCACCCTCTCTTAATATTTACATCAAGGAGAACAACACTAAAAGAAAAACTAAGAATTCCTCTCATTTATATATTAAACATATCTAAATTTATATGAGGTTGAAGCTAATCAATTATTTTTTATATACCAACCAACATGATTAAGGTGAGGAGTTGATTTAGCTTTTATATCCACATAATTTTAAACCATTAGAAATTTTATTTTACCATTGTTAGAAATATGTTGTCATTGATGGAAAAGGATAGAAAAGGATGCCAATGGATGGAACAGGTGATGAAGATTCAGAAACGAGAAGAAGAATGAAGATTAACGTAAGTGGAGAAGGTAGAGTGAATTTTAAGGAATTTCCAGTATAATAGATCAACTCAAGAGTAGATAGGAACCAATTAGATGGAAATAGCTCTAAAAGAGCTTTCCGATGGTATGAGGAAGATCAAAAATGGCCTCCTAGATTGAGAGTTATGGCCATTCAAAGGTGAAGCCCCAAAAGTCAAAGTATGTAGAGTTAAATATGGTGGAGGTGGTCTTAGTGACAGTTAAGTTTGGCGGTGTGGCTAAAGATGGAAAAGTAGCTAGTGGAAGAGTAACAAAGGTGACAATTAAAGACTAAGCATGTACATTCACGGATTGAGCGCCATGCATTCCCACCGACACATCAATAAGGTTACATGGGATCAGAGTGCTTACAAGTTAATGCACAGGGGAGTGGCACAATGGGTGGTTTGACCAAACTGCCAATTTTTAGATCGAAAATGGAGGTGAATTGCGCTACCACCCCCCACCTTCCCTCCCCCCTCTCCCCTGAATAACACAAGTCATGCAAGTGGGGTTTGTGCAAACCACCATGTAGAGCACAACCAAGAAAAATGGAAGTAGCGTAACATTGAAAATGGTCTGGACCCTTATAAATCTTAACAAAGGAAATTGGCGCAAAACCAAGGCTCATGACCCCTTCCCTTTCCTCTCTAACATAATAGGTGCCACAGTGTGATTGGCCTGTAGTAGAAAAATGGATGCACAGGTGGATGAGGATATTAGGATGATGTGGCCCAATAGGAGGAGGACATGTGCCCTGCATTTCTATACTTTTTAGGTACCTAAGGTGGCCTTTTTTGGGTGAAACATGTCACCACTCATATGGTGCCACGAGGTGGAGATGACATGAGCATGACACCATCCCTGGAGATGCATGCAAAGTGTTACATCTAACTGGGCATCCGAATGAAATGAAATTTGTCATAAACAACTTAGCTTGGCTAGTAGATGATTGGTGAGAAGGTACAATGCGTAGACCCACCAAGACAACTCATCTTGAACCCTTCACCTTGGTAGGAAATTAAAATGCGTAGGAAGGATCATCAGAGTGATAGGTCCCAATACACGTCGACATGCATAATTTTCCAATAACGACCAATGGGAGAAGTGGAAAGGGGAAACCACTTGATAACTCACCCCACAAGGTAGACCCTGAAAGGAATTTGAACACAAAAAAAAGCACTAGGAAAAAGCTACCGGGGGCTAAAATTTAAGCACTAATGCATAGTCCTATGTGACAAAGATGACCAAAGGCACGAAATTTTTAGTTAAGCACTCAAAGACTAAGGCCAAAAAAGGGCCAATAATGTAAGGGCCATGGATTCAATGCACAAATATGGCGAGTTACCCAAAAATGTAGTGAATTAGAGTTGGAATTGCAAATAAAACTCCATCTAAACCTTGTAATGTGCTAGATTAGCTAAAATTGACAGTAAATATTAGTGATTGAGTTCAAAAACCTCATGCAAAGATGGAATTTTATTTTTACACATGCATAAATCATGTTCAAACATGTTGAAAATCAAAACAAGTGGAGAACACTTGAAGAAATAATGATGAGAGGTGAACTTAGCTAAAGTTTTAAATGGAAATTAAGAAGATTAAGTCAGTGATTTTTATCAGAACATAATATGACTGAGTGAAAATAGTTCGAGCAGATTGAGAAGAACTATCAACAAAAGATATGTCCATGGAGGAAGATTTGAAGGTAAAAAGAAGCTAATTTTTCCAGTCAAGTTTTAAAAAATGAGTTGAATCAATTCAGGAAGGTTGTTGTTTTGAAGAGAATGAAAAAAGTTGTTTCTTGTGTAGATGGTGGATATCTTAGTAATCAGAGATTATTGAAGGTGTTTTGGTGAGTTTGGAGAGATAGATTCACTCGTTTATGTGAGGATTTGCCGTTCATGGTTCTAGTTTTAAAATGGATGAAAAATTAATCATAGAGGGCAAGCAAGTTGTAGCTTGTAAATTAGTGTTTGTTGCTCTGTCGAGTAGGTGTTGCTACATGTTTAAGGGTTGGAGCTCCTTTCACTAGAAGTTGATAAATTTTCAGGAGTTATAGTTCCTTTCAGTTATAGCTGATAAATCATGGAGTATTTGTTTCCTACTGGTTGTAGCGAGAGAATTTTTGTAACATCAAGTTGTAGCTTTCCTTGTGAAGAAATTACAATTTCTTTTTTTAAATATCTTAGTGCTACTTGTGTTGTTTAGGTTACTTCTTGTCGTGCTCATATGAATCCATTTTTGATGTATTTCATGGTTTCCTAACATTTTTGAAAAAGTGAAATAAAGTATAAAATTCCTACAATATAGATTCATCGCCCCCTCTTTGTATTGTCCTAGTTTCTAACAATTGGTATAAGAACGAGGTTACTTCATATCATTTTAATATTTGGATGAAAGATATAGTACCATGGAAAACTAGGAAGGAGGATTTACCCATAAGGAACCAATGTTCAATGGAACAAACTTTGTGTTTTGGAAAGTAAGGATCAAAAATTGCATTCAATCACTTGGAGATGATGTATGGGATATTTTGGAAGAAGAATATCAAAAGCCTCAACAGTGATTGTTAAACACAACCATGGCAAAGACCAAAATTATGAAATATAAGCATTAGATACATTTCTTTAAACATGATGCACATTTATAACACACTCTTGTCACTCTTGGATTCATCTTCCACGGTCTCTTGGATTTCCTTTGACTATTCAACTTACACACCATAACCCTTAGTAATTTAGGTGTCCAACTTTCCCCCCCTTAATCTGAAAGGATATGTATGAGTCCAAGAAGAGAATTGTAATAAAAAATGTGTAAAAGTGCATGGCAGCACTAGGCTGAATGTGCTCTATGAAATGATGGTATAAAGCGGTGGTTTAAGGATGACCACCAACACTGGAATTCTTAGTGCAGTTCCCAAAATTCTTCCAAATCTAGCAAGAAGTTGAAATATTATGTTAGAGGAAGTGTCCCTAATGCTTTGGAGAGGGATACCTTCAACCTAGAAAAGGGAGGTCTACAACCTGTGGTGGTTTAAGGATGACCACAAACTCTAGAATGCTTGATGAAATTTCTGGAACTCTTCCAAAATTGACAAGAAGCTGAAGTTTTCTACTAGAGGAAGTGTCCCCAATTCTTTGAAGAGGTGAAGATCAAAATGAAAAGGGAGGTCTCAACCCCACATAGATGGTTTAATTTTGACCACCAACCAACTACATGCTTAAGGGAATCTCTATCTCTAGTTAAAACTCTAATTTAGGAAGCAGGTTCAGGTCGTGGCTCACACTCACTTGATGAGTCTTTGAAGCTTGTATATGACCATCACTTCCCCCTTGTATATGCGCACATCTTCCGTATATGCCCAGTTTCCGTATATGCACACATCTTCCGTATATGC